>UELV01141809.1:0-15177 GCA_900490015.1 Megastigmus stigmatizans | reverse complement strand
AGAATACACTTTTGATGCAAACACAAATTCACTTATGTGCTGCTATCGTTATGTTGACAGATGTCCAAGCTTACTGTATGAAATTTTTGACCTGCCTATTTCAACCGGCACTTACCGCTGCAGCCATCTATCGAAAAACGGCGGAAGCAAAGTTGTACACCTAATAATAATGACGATTTTATGTTAAGTAAAAAATTTATTCCTTAAACATAATATCAGAGTATAAATTTATTCATGTATAGCTTTCAGTTTTTTTTATTATATATAACATGCAAGCTTGCAATTTTCGAAATGGAGTTTACAAATTTTTTTACATCTTTTATGACTTTTATTCAATACATCAATTTGATTAGTTTCTGAAGAGGTCCATCGACGGTCGTTATCATGTGACAAACGGCGCCGTAACATATGTACTCGAGTATACATCAGGTACACGGTAGTTTAAAAAGATACAAATAGAAGCACACTGGAATTATAACGCCAATGTTACATATGTTTTTGTTTTTCAATCAAATTATATATTATAAAATTCAACTGACAATTTTGAATGTTTGTAATTTAATAAATATGAAACATTTAACAATAAAGATCTTTTATACCATACTTATTTCATAAATGTGCAGTAAATAATAAATATAAATATCAATGCGTTATAGAATTTTATCTTTTTTTAGTGTGTGTGTGTGTGTGTGTGTGTGATTTTCATGTTTGACCTCTCATTTTTTATATCCGCTCAAAAATAATTTTTTTTATTTGACGATTTACTTTTGTTTTTTTTTGACGAAAAATTTTTGCACTAATATCGATATGTACTATAGTAGTTATTATGTTATTCTTAAAAACGTATTTTTGTAAGTTAGGTTATTATTGGTTGTTTTATGACAGACCACATGCGTTAAATTCAGCTTCTCACAAATTGTGATATAAAATACGGTTCAATACACGAGTGAGAAATATATTAAAGCCTTACAAGATGGTAATAGTACATTATGCAACTGTAGAAATGATTTCAATCTACACCTACTTGAAATCTGTCCCTGTAGACCGGGCAAAATTGGCGGACCCGTGGAAGATGAATTCTACCGGAAAATTTTTTCATAATTACGTTCATTAGATCCCACAGAATAAGAAACTACATGTTGCCACCGCTCAACTTGGTTACAATTTGTTTAAACAATTTTTTTTTAAACAATTTAATAAAAGTGATTTTTTTGATCCGAAAAAAATATTTTTAGATTCATTGGATCATTCTGAACAAGAAAGGTCCTTAGTCGTTTTATCGTAGGATGCGTTGTTTTCGAGTGAAAAATTCCCAAAGTTTAAAAAAATGCGATTTTCCCTTTTTTTGGAGCCATGTATAGGTATGAAAAAAAAACTTTTTTATTTAGTTCATCACGGAAACATAAACTTTGAACCTTCCTCTGTAACTTCCTCCCAAGTAAATTTTAAAAAACTGAGTGGCAACATGTTATTTTGCAATCAACAATAAATTCTTTCCAGCGCGAGCGCAATAGAGACAGTATATCTATATATACTGCACCGCACAGACTTATGATACGCTCGCACGCGCTATATGTTTATTCTAAAATAACATGTTGCCACTCATTTTTTAAAAATTTGCTTTACAGGAAGTTGTAGAGGAAGGTTCAAAGTTTATGTTTCCATGGTGAACTAAACAAAAAAGTTTTTTTTTCATACCTGTACATGGCTCCAAAAAACGGAAAAATCGCATCTTTTTAAAATTTAGGAATTTTTTACTCGAAAACAACACATCTTACGACAAAACGACTAAGGACCTTTTTTGTTCAGAATGGCCGAATGAATCTAAAAATATTTTTTTCTGAACAAAAAAATCACTTTTACTAATTTGTTTAAAAAAAAAATTGTTTAAACAAATTGTAACCAAGTTGCGCGGTGGCAACATGAAATTTCTTATTCTGTACGATCCAATGAACGTAATTATGAAAAAATTTTCCAGTAGAATTCATCTTCCACGTTGGATATGATTTTGTGCGTACAATAGTAACGTGTACGATTCTTATGTGCACGGGACACTCAGCGTCATTTCAAAAGAGCATTTATCAGAAAAATTGATAAATTGTAATTTATCATTATTTTCAACTATGATACATCCGAATCGTATTGAGACCTGCGACATCAACATTGTTTTAAAAATTTTTAATTTACAGATACCTATTATAATAAAATGAATAATTTCTTATAAATATTGAATTTTAGAAAACGAAAAATTAACGATATGATTATTTTAAGTAAATACATCTAAACATAATTAAAATATTGCTATGTATAATTATATTTGACACAAATTACAATAATATTCATGCCAAGTGTACTAAATAATGATATAATTAGTAATTTCCCAATATTCAGAATATATATATATATATAACACGAAAGGTTTGTTTATCTGTTTAAGCATTATTGCAATATAGGTAATGCCCGATTTTATGAATAAAAACAGTTAAAATTTAAGTTTAGTTTAGAGTATACTATATTAATAAGCAACCTTGTTTAATCTGACTCTGACTAATCCAAAAATGAATGCTTTTTCAACAAAAAAGTTTTTTGAAGTTTGCAAGGACGTGCGAAAGATGTCTGATGTGCAGAATGAGCATGTAAGAAAAAGCTTAAGCTTGTTGATTTAAATATTGCTTCAAACTAAAACTTCATCTATATTCATATAGTAGTAAATCTAGTTCACGGCGGATCATTATATTTTCCCTAATCAAAGATTAACTACATTATTTTTCAGGAGCAGATAATTTACGAATAAATTTATATAGTAACTATGTTTAAAGAGTCAGAATATTATAATTAAAAATATATATCGTACATTTAAAATATAATCGAGAAATATGAGCTTCGTTTTAACTGTACTTATTATTTGACTAAGGAATTTCCGCGTAAACTGAGCGGAATTAAGCAGCAAAACAGGGGAGAAAGAAAGACATGCAGGACCTCGAGTACCTCAAAAGTTCAGTCTCGGCGGACGTCGTACGCGATGCCACATTCATTTTTCGGCTGCCAATCCACGACTCTCGCTGCACATCTATTTGCGCCTATATTCGAGAAAAATTTCACCGATGGCGCGCGAGAGTTAACGCTTATTTTTTGTATCTCTCCCTTATAACAAATCGCACTGCACGTATAGAAAGCGAAAAATAAGAATGCGAAATATTCTCTATTTTTGTTCGTTGTTTTTTCAAAGAGGTAAGCGAAAAAGAACATTTCCAGTACAGTGATTCATTTAGGAAAGTGCTCCAACACCTGCGAATGGACGCATTTTCGCGGCGACAGAGAGGAACAAAAAGAATTCGAGCCCAAATATATACGTCGGCTTGTCTTTTTTTTTATGGTTAGCTATGGAATATTGATTTGCATGGCGTCTCTTTTATTGAGTGCTGTAGATCGTGATAAAAATATGTGGGAAAATCGTGAAAAAGAGTTTTTTTTTGTTGCGCTGTTGAAATACACGCGTTGTTCGATGAAAAGTGAATTTACATTTTTAATTTATCTTTAGCTCTTTCAGATAGTTTTTAATTGTTCGTTCGAGCTGTGTATCTATAGTTAAAATAATTATAGCGTTTGTTTTTTTTTTTTTATAATGCTTATAATAACCAACATTTTTCTCGCACGGAATTTGTGTATACGCTAGAATTTTACGTAAGCTTTTACAATTTCCTTTAAACTATAGCGAATCAAATAATAATTTATAATTCCATGCTTCCATAATGAGTATTGTCAGTAATTCAATAGTCTCTTTAAGATTTCCTTTTGTCGTATACAATCCTTTTGGAAAGTTCATATCTTTCAAAAATAAAAATATAATTATATATATGAATAAGATTAAACTATTATTTTTGTCACCGGCCATTTGAAGAGATTACTAAATAAAAATAAGTTACAAGTCTAATTTATAGTTATGGAATTTATTATTAATAACCATTGTATAAGCATGGGATATATGAATCCAATAATATTATTCTTAATCGATTATGCAGAAGAATCAAGACTTTCAATTGAAGAAGGTACAACATCCACATTCTAAGATATAACTGTCTTTCTCATGAAAAGCATATAAACTTATAGGTATATAAATGCTTGCTAGATTTTTCAACTTTAATATTTATTTAACTATTTCAGCAGAATGCTTAAAAAAATATTTCATTATAATGTTATTGCGCATAGTAAAGAAGGTGCTGTAATAAACAGGATAGATATTCAATTCTTTACGTTATTGAATATAAACTTTCTATTCTCCAATAACTATAAATAATAAACAGATAATTTTAGATCAGGACGTAATATCGATCAAACAATATAGGTAACACATCGTATAAACCACCGTATGGATAAGCGAGTCTATTTTTAAATGAGAATCCAATCGTACGTCAATCTTATTCGGTATATGTGCATATTAAAGTAATCCCAGCTTTATATACAACATTCGACTTGTAAGTAAAATTTTTTCTAATGAAAAGTAATGCTGATGAAAATCCACCCTCAGTTGATATCAGAAGCTAAATCTTGATGACACGCCGACAATATTGTGCGCAGGGTTATGGACATTATAAATATTCCGCAGGCATAAAGGGCCCAACTCCATCCGTTCGTTTTATAAAGTCGTATAATGGCTATGCAGGTCGAGTGTAATCTCGCGAGGGGCCGGCTCACACACACACACACACACAGAGCAGAGGTGCCGAGGGCACTATAAAAAGTCGGAGCAAGCATTGAAATCCCATTACGACATAATCGTTAAAGAGGAGCTTCTCACGGCTCTTAACTCTATTAAATACCGATAAATAAACCCAGCTTTTGGAATTCTTTTTACTCTGACTCGCGGTAGCAGCTACGAGGCATTTATAGCCCCGTAGGCAAATGACGAAGTGATCTCCTGTTTGGCGGGCCTGCTACACCGCGCTCTCGATCGCGGGGGCAACGGTGCATCCGCGGTATAGGCATCGATGCTACTCACGCGTCCCGATCAAAGGTGCACGCGCGCGACTTTCACCGATCTCGATCCGAGTCCGTATATACACGCGCAGAGCTCACGTGCAGTGGTGTATAGAGAGGGGGGAGCCGTCTTGTACATGTACACATACAGGCTGGAGAGCGCCAATGCGGTGTACAGTCGGTCCGCAACGACAGTAGCATCCGCTGTGCGAGCTCAGCGCGCGAGGACCGCGGCGGAGGGAAATTTACGATCGCTCAGGGGGCCTCCCCGCGCTGCACGCGCACCTACGGCGAAAAAGATTGACTTTCGTGCTGGATGTGTGCAGTGGCGATGGGAGCTGATGCCGCTGCTGCTGCTGCACTCGTCCGTCCATCCATCCTGGATCCTCTCTCTAGCCCTCCTTTCCCTCCCCGCCTCTCTCTCTCATACACACACCATCTCTCTTTGCATTTTCCGAGAGATCCGCGCGAGTACGGGCCAAGTGCGCGGTGCAATATGTGTGTACGTGCAGCGGGGATATATAGGTATTGGGAGAGAAGAGGTCGCCGATGGGAAGACGAGAAACTCGGCGTCCGGCGGCGATTGTGTCGATGCCACGTATATGCGTACGTGTCTCTTCCTCTAAAAGGATTCCCTGTATACCCATATATATGTGTATGTACTATCTTTGGCCAGTCAGCTCTCTTGCGAAAAATGAAGGATGCTTTTCGCTTTTGCAGCTACTCGCGAGAGCTCCAGCACCGGAGAGGAGAGACTCTACCTCCCGACGTTTACGACATCGACATATATCCCAAGGAGACGAATGATTTCCCGATCATTTCCTTTACAAATGCTACCGCGAGATCTTTTTCTCCTCTTATATACCTAATCGCGCTTGCCCCGCAATTTAAGACGGATATCGCATACTTACTTCTTTTAGCGATCTTCTTATTTTAATCCCTCTATAGAAATTATACATCTTTTTATACATATATAAACTCGTTGTAATGTAGACAAGAATAAGGAATTTCTAGTTTTACTGTATAAATTTTGGTTTAGTCGCGTGTCAATATAAGTTAGTATATCGACGTTTCAACCTTTTCAGAATAAGTTTAAAGATGTTTTCTTGCAGATAAGCAATATTTTAAATAGCTCATTACAATGTAAGTCTAATTAGAGTAATATCTATGCTAGCTTTTTTATATTAGTTTAGCGAAAGAAATTAAATAACTTTCTAATTGCAAAGAAAGCATCAAGAACGGGTTGAAAAGTTTCGGATTATTTTTGAAAATAAATAATAATAGGACAATAATAATTGGTGTAAACTTAACTTTTTATAACTATAATGTAGCAATTAAGAAAATGGTTAAAGAGTGTTTCGTAACTTTGCCATTTACCAAGAATTATATCACGGATGATAAAAGTTAGTGAGCCTATTATTTAACGTTCTTTTTTACGATTCATTATTTAATTTTGTTTAGCTTCGACAAATTAAATTAGTTAAATGTTTCATGAACGATTAAGTTGAATGATTTTACTTATGCAATGGTCCTATATTCAGTATTATATAGTGATCAGAATTTACGTAAATTGTATCTTACGCAACTATAAAAAATCATGACAAAGTAAACAAAATCTTGCGTATAAAACAACGATGAGAGTGTAAATGGGAGCATTACGATGCTGCGAGATCATCCATTCTTCCACACCCTTGAAAGAAAACTTTGAAAAAACTAAGTTTCTCCTGCAGCTTCGGAGTGACGCATCGAGAAAATCGATCGAAAGAAAGAAACGAAAAAAAAAACAAAAAGTAAACCATTCGATACGGAATTATGCTTAAAAATACGAAAAGTAAAGCGTCACACCGGTGAAATTTCGTTATAGACCGGTGATAGTGCTTTCCCATTTTACACTTGTGCAGTCGGCAAAGAAAAGTATAAAAGGAGTGCAACCAGAGGAAGCTTGAAAAATAAGAACCTTTTGCTTGACTGTGCAATGAGTTTTTGCAACTGCATGCAAGTTCCTATGTCACGAGTAAAGTCCTATGAGTTGATGTATTTTGAAATTTATACCATTCAGAAACTTTGTCCATCGTGTCTATACAAAAATTTTCTTAACGTGCATGTACCATTTATCTACTTATAATTTATAATTTTACTTCTATAAAGTCATTTTTAAGTTTAATTTACGTCATATTGGTTTAACTTTACCTTTTTTTATGCGAAAAATTGTTTTTATAATTCAAATAATTATGTAAAATAACAAGTAAAAATAGCTATGACTTCAAAAGAAGTAGCTAAAATACATTTTGCTAAACGCATCTTGTGTTTTAAAAAAACTGAGTGGATTTAATTAAACCGTAGCTACCCTGTATCAAATAGTTGCTCTGGAATATACGGTCGTAGTAGCTGACTAACAACGCGAAGAACTTCCTATGTTTTCACATGCAAATGGTAATTTGAATCCGCAGAGTTAAACTTATTCTTTATAGACTTAAAAGGATTATTATAATTTAAGAATTCGTTATTCCATTGCATGCAATACTTTGTAGCATTCAGTATTTTTGTATCGATACTGATATTTCATTTGAAAAATTGCAAATAAAGAAACTCCATGTTATAATTTATATAGTAAATAGATAAAATAATCCGTAAGAAACGCTTACAGGCGTTTGAGATATAATACAAAAAATAATAAAAATTCAATGGCATGCAGTTTTTTTAAGGGCCGATCATTTTATTCATATACTATACTTTAAAAACAGCTCAGTCCGTTATATTCTACTCTAATTAATGGCAATTAAAAAGACTTTTATTTGTCTATAGCAAATAAAACCTCATATTTTACTCATTTAAGAAAACCAGCAAGGAATATTTTTATTTTGAAAAAACAGTTTCAATATTTGCTGTAAGATATCTAATTTTTTTATTTGAAAGTAAATTTGTGCACATTCTAAATGTTCAAATTTTATTATTTTTTCTGTAAAATTTACATCATTAATGTATAAGGAAATACTGTGTTTAAGATTTTAAACAGTATAAGGGCAAACGTTGAGCAATAATTGAATAGCCTTCGTGCTCCCTAGTTCTGTAGTTCATAGCTTCCTTTTTCCCTAAATTATTCAACTCAAAGACGACGTTTTGGAACTGTTCGCCATCAGGCAAGTTATGATCGACTAACTGAGAAACTTTCAGCTAATGGATTCCAATACTATACCTGGACTGGGACACGTTCCTTTGGTGTGCTGTGAACTCTTTGTGTTTAACTACTCCGAAGGAAAATATGTGTATGTATTAGTTAAATTGAGCCTCCTGAAAATGTTATATGCGTGTCTTATCTACATTTACTTTCAATATCTATATAAGCAAATATCTTATATCCGAAATAAATCTATCCCTTGTCTGTCAAGTAGATATCACTGCTATTAAATTTATTTCCTCTATAGTATTTTATTATTAATGGGTGAGTTCAGTGTATTAATGAAGATAACTAATTTAAGTATTATATAGATAATAGCTATATAGATGCTGAACATATTATTCAGACACTTATTATTATAAATCTATGATTAATTTAATGCAGCTTTTCCACGTTGATTATGATAAATGAATTAAGAATCCTAATATTTTTATTAATGAAACAGTGATCTACATAAGCAAACTATTGTAATTGATCGCTTTTAATTGTGAAGTATTAATATGTTGATCAATTACAATTAGCTACTAGGTACAAGATCATTAGAATCAATATCTGTATAATATATCTAATTTGTTCAAAAATGTATACTTAAAATTATTCATTCGGCTAAAAATAGTGAAACATTTTTCTATATATATATACATAAAATTTCAAACATAGCAGCTTAGATACAAATCTAGTAAATGAAAAAAAAAATTAATATGGCGATCCAAGAAGATAATCGTAGATAGGTACTTAATAAACATTCCGCATAACACTTTCTCTATTTCCCGCATACTCTTCTTCTCCATCTTAATTAGTACACGGAAAGAAATTCCCAAGTAAAAATTACAATAGTAGGTACTTTATCATCGAATCACAGACTATAAAAAGAGGACAAAATAACGATAGTTTCTAGTAAAAATTATTATAAATAATAGTAAAATATTATATGCACCTAGTAAAATTTTTTGACAGTCTGGGATTGGATCACAAAATACTGTCCGTGTATCCCGCTAAAAATACCCACCTCATTAACAGATTCTCCGTATAAATAATGATAAACCGAGCCAAGCAACCATGCAGATATACATACAAGCCTCGATTAAAAAAATGACAAGAATTCCAGTGCGGCGGGCCGCGCATAATCGTGGCTAATATACCGCATGCACTTTCGCCCTCCTGCATCGCCAACAAAACAGCTATAAGTACTCGGCCCGCGAAACTCTTCTTCTGCGACAAACGTCGTCACGCTCGCGGAACTTAATATAAGTATATAAAAGCCGCATCGCCGGGGCGCGTTTTTCCCGCTCGTAGCTGCAGCTCGCGCGGAAGCTCGGGCGCGATCCGCGCGCAATTTAACCAGTGCAACGATCTCGAAACGTGTCAAGCGGGACACTTAATTAGAAATCGATTGACGCCGCGCTATACCGAGCGATTGCAGGCTTCTCTCCCCCATTAAACGCATGCCTCCTCGTTTATACTCCTCTCGGCTGCGCACGACGATTCACTCTTGCCGTTCGATTCCCCCCTCTTATACTTAGGATTCGACTTTCCTTTTTCATTTGTATATCGAAGCAAGGATGCGGATCGTGCACCTATGGGGATTTCATGTCTGCGCGACGTATGGTTTGGTTCTCTTGGTCACTTGGAAAATCTTTGCCAAGTACGTCGGATCGGATGTGAAGCACTGAGAATTTAAGGCTTAACAGATGCATACATACCCATACCTACCTGCTCAAAACAGAAAAAGTCGAGATTCATAAACTCCTAAATAGATCGATCAATTTAAATATAATAAAAGATATATTTGTTAGAAACATAAGTTCATATAGGCTCAATGTACAGTTCAAGCGTAAAGTGTGTATGTGTGTGTGTATGGTAGCTAGCATGAATGTGAAGTCAGGCCGGAAAAGTTTAACGCCGCAAGGTTGGGGACTTGCGGGAAGGGACTTGAGCGCAGCGGCGCGGAGTCAGATACGAGAGACGAGTCCGAGCAATTCACGAGACAGGTCGCACGAGAGACCGTGGCTAGCGAGCCGAAAGAACGAGCCAAGTACGGGCGAATAGGGAATCGAACGCGAGGCAGTGGCCGTTTTCGCGACGATGATTGTTGGGCCAAGGACGGAAGGCGAGTGTGAGTGTAATTGGCGTGAACTATCGTGGAGCCTAATCTTGAGTTTAATAAACTAATTGTCTTTTACCTTAATGAGTGGTTCTTTCTCCCCACGACCAAAACGCTTATAATATATTTATTACAAAGTACTTTATACCTATTACGCTTAATTGTCTCCATCTTTTAAGCCATTATTAAATAGCATCATTACTGATAAGATCTCTTATTTACGTCTACTATAAAATAAATAAAAATGTTAATAAAATGTAAATAAAAAGATTCAAAGTCATAAAAATGTCAAAAGATATAAAGTGTGTTGCAGATGTACACACTTCTGTAAAGACATCACTACGATCATATATTTGCAACGTTAAAGAATATTTTTTAATTGGAATATTTCTAGTATCAGCACGGCGAGCTCTGATTAATACTTCATTTATATAACATTAAATTTTTAACGAATTTCAGAGAAAATCTTTTTTGTAATTAATCTAAATGTCTCTTTTTTACACATTAAGAAATATTACTTAAGTCGACTGTAATCTACTATAAACTGCCAAAGATTTTTCTATTGGTCTTACAGTCTAATCAATATTAATGGGCAATCAGATTGCCCTTGTTTATAATCACCCCCACTCTTTTTTACACACTTAATATGTGACATTCCCGTTAAAAATCTCGCGTGCGTTTATATAAATTACCAAGTAGGAAAAGTTTTATCAAATTCAGAGAAATCGGATCATTTAGTGAACATTCTTAATCATGCAAGCATCAGTGTATCGAAATATACGTACTGATTATAATTTGACCCCATACATATATGCATATCCTAATTATATTTTTATCATGTACCTTAATTTTCTTAATTAAATGTTTTTTTGTGCACTAGATAATATAAGTTTGTTGGAAACTTTTTTTATTCTCAATGTCTTACTAAAAAATTAGTGTATTCTTTTAAAAAATATTTTAAATTTTTAATAAACTCTTAATGTACATGATAGAAATTAAATGCAATAATTATTAATTCTTCATATTAAATTATTGAAAGTATAAATTCATATTAATAATTATTTTTGAAATGGAAAGTTCATTCCATGAAACATTGAAATGAAATACAATTGACAGTGAAACAAAAAAGAATCAATCAATAATTTAACAATAATCTTGCTTTAATCCAATAAAACATCGGTATTGAAATAAGTATTGGAAAGATTAGCGACCATTTTAAAATACAGAAATAGCTTACGTAATGTATTAATAAGAAGTTAATATGTGGCAGTGGTCTTTCAAAAGCCAAGTATATAACAATGATTATTTAATTATTCAAACCAACTATTCTTATAATTCAGAGTAACTTATAACTATTCTTAAAATTTTTTTTGTAATTAATCTAAATGTCTCTTTTTTACACATAATTCAAGTCAAATATCGTTCATAATGTAATAGTTTCATAAAAACATAACAAAATTAAGGCATAAATTTATAAAAATTGTAAATTTATTATTAAAAATTCTTTAAACGCAAGTAGTAACATTACACGAGTAAGTGAATATTGGAGATTCAATTCAACATTTATATAGAATACATCAAATGAACGTTGCCTTTGAGAAACCCCACGATTACGGCATCACCTTCATTAATAACAATACAACAGCTCATAAACTACAAGAACTAAAAAAGTACTATATACCCCTAGTTCAATAAATAATAATATTCGTAATCAAGATCGGCTGCTGTAGAGTCGTGTCGAGCGGTGAAGGTCATCGAATTCGCACCTACTGCCGAGCAACAATGCATTCGTCACCGGGACGTCGCGAAAGAGGTAACTCTTAGGGGGTCGTGCATAATCTTCATCGTTCCGCAAGAGGCTCGCGTAACCGCGTTGCATTAGTTCCGTTTGTTTTGTTCCATCACCTCTGGCCAGGTAGTTGGCGCAATTAAGGATTTCCTCGATCTTAAAATTTTTCACCGGCTCCTCGGCTTTCTTCACCGCCTCCCTCTCCAGCTTTTTATCTTCCATTGTAGCCTCGGTCTGGAGCAACTCGTCCACGTAGTACTCGAGCGGCAGTTTCGCCCAGGGATTACAAGAGACGCTCATGGGTTCGCGAAACTCTTGTACATTGAGGGTCGAGACAACTTGGGATAACCTTTTCACGACCTTACGCAGCACATAGTGCTCGTCTGCGTTCTTCCGTATCCGTACTTCCAAACTGCCTTCCTGTAACAATTATACGTAACGATACGATTCGTTTTATACTACTTTTATTTACTTTGTCAATTGCACTATACGTACTAGCTGTTAAACTCTATTATAAAAATTATGGAAAGCGTGGAAAAAAAAAATGAAAAATGCGTTTTGAACCGGATTACTTGTTGAGCTCGTCAATATAAGATGACAATTGTGCCCTACTTTACGATGCAAATAATATGCCACTTTAGTGCTCTGTACATAGGCTAATCTGTTAAATTTTCTGATTTATATATTTTAAAATCTTGTCTTACCAGTTTTCCAAAAGATTTTGTCCAGAATCTCTCATTTCTGAATTCTAAAACCCCATCAATTATCAATGCCTCACTTATGCATTTCTGTAGCTGTTCATCCATATGATGAGATAATTTCTACAATAATCAAAATATACATATACAAATAATTAATTCTTAATGGGTTAAAGATATATTGTATGTATTACAGATTCTTTCTAAATTTCCACGCATGATAATGATAATAATCGAATCAATAATAATCATTAAAAATAGTCGAAAAGAATTAGTATCTAAAAGCTCGGGGTCATGGATAAAAATGCTAAAGCTATGGTAATTGAAAAATATTAAAGTATTGTGAAAAATAAATCTTTTATAGAATTCTTTTATCAATTTTATATCAACGGTAAACAAAATATAATTAATTTGTTAAAGAAAAGCTACTAAATGAAGGTATTTGTCAGGTATACTCTGTTGAAAATTTCTATAATACTGTAATTTGCATTTATATTTAACCGTTCTGGCGATTTATATTTAAAGAGTAAAAGTTAGTATAAATGTGTAAATTTAATAAAAGTGTAAATGTATACCACTAGTAATTATTCATCGATTGCTGTTACACGACATTCTCTTGCTGTTCTGTCATTCTCTTGGGTAGTCAAAATAAGATATGGGTATAGGTATGTATTCTATATTTAATTCAATGTTTCTTAACCTTACGACCTTTGCTGTTCAACATTACTACTGTTCTAATAATAACGATTCTATCAATGAGTATCTAAAAATAAGTCAATCCACTTTTATTTTATATACACACAGTATCTAATTTATAAGATCCACTCATAAATGATGTATAAAATAATTGATCTATAAAAACCTAAGTTTTACAAATATTTAAATATTACCTATCTTTTACCGATTGGTAAATATGTGTCATTAGAATTGTAGAAATTATAAGCTTTTCAAATATAAAATAATATTTCGAGTTATGCTTTTGAACAGAACCTTCGGTTTTATTTACTGCAAGCATAATACTACACGTAATACTGTAGGATCAAATTATTAGAACATTAATTATTAGACTTTGTATCAAAGAAATTTCTTTTCTGTCATTTTTTATATAAAATTTTCAATGTGCTCTGCATAATAAATCTTTAAAAGTAACCGCTTTAATAAAAATATATTACATTTTTTAATTCTTTTATACTCATCATTTGCTATCTATACAATTTTTGTTCTATAGTATCTTTGCCATTATGCGAAATCAAAAATATTGAAGTACGTACTTGCAGAATAATCGATGCGGTATAAAATGACAGAGGTAACATCGATGCAACATTCAGACCAATTACCGCAAAAGTTGCCGCAGTATCAACAGTATGTAGTTCCCTACGAAAAATTAAGATCGAATTGTGAAATGATCTGCTTATAATTAAGTAATCAATTCTTTGATTTATTTTTATTTCCATTTCAGTTACCGTCATAACGTCTAGCTTCCTTTTCTCTTTTAAACGTATATTTTATATATTTAGAAATTATAATAATATAATAAATTATCTTATGTACAAGAAAGAATTAAGATGTACATTCACACATTTTTACAATATTATGATTAATGAAATTATTTACAATAAATGTTAACATAGATTTTTCACGAGTAGTACCTTCTTTAAGGCATTCTATCATGAATAGAATTTTAAACACGTCCACCATTTCGTCCGCAAAACATTCAGGTACAACCGAAAAAATGTCATGAACATATCTTTTAAAAATAATTGGCTGAAAAACCAACTTGGACAAAGTAACACCTTCTAATTTTTCCATTACTAAATTAACTACTACACGTGACAGAGATGATCCCATTGGACATCCATATCTTTGTTCATATCTAATATTATCAAACGAAAAAATTGTATTTTTAAAAACCAAACTAAGTGCCTTAAAAAAATTATCTTGTGTTAAACTAGTATGTATTTTAATCTCAGACCATTTATCTTGTATAATTTTATTTAACAATTCTAAAGGTGTATTTGTAAACAAGGATGCTACATCCAATGAGACCATCATATGATCATTCGGAATAATAATATCTTTCATTATGTTATGAAAACTCCAGAATTTATTTTGCCAACTATTTTAATCAATATCAAAAATCTAGCCAATTTATTGGTCGGTAAATTTATTGGTGATATTATTATTCTATATGTCATCTGTCTTTGTGAATCTTAAGAAGCCCATAACATTTACCTACAGTGCCATTTTCACATTTTAAATATTTAAACATACAATAAACTAATAATTCTTTCAATTTATCTTGTAATCTATTAATATGTAGATTCCTAATTTTCACATTAACCCATTAACGACCAAGACCCCGAATTTTCAACAACTTTTTCAAGGCTTTTTTTCAATTAAAAAAAAAACTTTGAAAAAATTTGAAAAAGAT
>UELV01141806.1:0-12600 GCA_900490015.1 Megastigmus stigmatizans | reverse complement strand
CGTCAAGATATACTTAGAAACCCTAAAATGGGAAGTCTTACCCCACCCGCCGTACTCTCCAGACATTGCTCCTTCCGACTACCATTTGTTCCGATCGATGGCACATGGCCTAGCTGAGCAGCATTTCCATTCTTATGAAGAAGTCAAAGAATGGATCGATTTGTGGATCGCCTCAAAAGACGCATCGTTTTTTCGAGATGGTATCCGACAATTGCCCGAAAGATGGCAAAAAGTAGTGGCTTGTGACGGACAGTACTTTGAATCATAAACAGATAATCACTTTTTCAGAATAAAGCCTCAAATTTTCGAAAAAATCGGCGGAAGCAAAGTTGTGCACCTAATATATAGTCAAGTTCTGTTATTTCTGGGGAAAAAACTATATAACTACATTTGGTAATAAGTAAATATATGTGTAAATTAGGTTTTATTCGTAATACAAGACATATTCTTATATTAAAAGTAACTAATATAAGAATATGTCTTGTAATTTGCATATTTTATTTATTGATAAACGGTATATTTCATTCATTTAATCATACAAATTTATTTATACAAATTAATATATTCTTGTTGTGTACGTTTATAGTGTATATAATTTAATGATGTATATAAAGAATAACTCTAAGAAAATATTTTCGCGTTCTTTTTATACCAGTTGTAGTGTCATGAATATTATATTATTTTAGGTTACATATATAACTAAGCTAATTACTTTTAAGTATATAGAATAAAATATGTTCAAAATAGATTTAATTCATATAACACATTTTATTTTTAATATTACTACAGATAAAATAAAATCATTTTCGTATTATTATAGTACGTATATACTTCCGCTTTCTGCTCGTAGGAATTTGGAATTCAGAACAGCTGATTCCGAAAACCTCGTCTGCTAATACAGCGTAAACAAATAATATTAATTATTTTTTATTGCAATTAACATACTGAAAAAATCACTCCACGATCAATTTTAGAAAATTAATTTTTTTAATTTAAGCCCCAAATCGAATCTGCACATTAAGTATTTACCCGGGGCTGATGTATATATTTTTTGAACTTTATTATTAAATATTGCAAATTAGCAAATTTAGCAAATTAAAATAATAGTGAGTGCAAATAGTGCATTTAAAAAGGTATGAAATGCAATTATGTATGCAATTTCGGGGGCCAGGTTCACATCGGTCAGATTTTTGCCCGGCCCCGGCATAACGTGAGAAAGTGGCAAAAAAACTTTCCCTTCTATAAGCGTATATATTCGTTGCTATAAGCGTAGCGTATATATTCGTTGCTATAAGCGTACTGCCTTTTCAAGTATAGGCAGCCAAGATGGTAAGTATCAAATCTTAAATTTTTGAGTAATCCAAAAAAATCAATACAATCATTATTTTTTTATTTAAAATATGCAATTTATATTATTGACAAAATGGTTCTATACAAGATTTTTTAATTATTATTTGTTAAATAAATGAATTGACTAATATTATCATTAAATTAGTAAAAGTTGAGGTTATCTTCGAACTATGTTCTGAAAACTAGTATTCTCAAAAAACTCATTGATGGTGAACTTTATGAACATCTGAATCAAATGTTGTAACATACAAACTTTATTTTTAAGGGTCGTGTTAGAACAAAGACTGTGAAGAAAGCTGCACGGGTTATCATCGAGAAATACTATATGAGATTGACCCTAGATTTCCACACAAATAAAAGATTATGCGAGGAAATTGCCATAATTCCAAGCAAACCATTGAAAAATAAAATAGCTGGGTATGTAATATTTAATTTAAATACACCAAATCTTTGTATGTATTGTATCAGTGTCGAAAAAATGTAGACTGCGTTTTCTAAGATTAGAGCAGAGGTAAAATTCTTGTGGTCAAATTGTACCTCTGGTTTTTATCTCTGGTTAAAAAATTGAAAAACCTTAATGATTAAGTAAGTAACGAATAAATATACTGTTATGCGTCAGGATAGGTAATCCATTCCCTTAGTGTGAAGAGTATTAAGGTGATTTGTTAATGAATTTTGATTTTAATTAATAATTAATGACAAACCATTTCCTTCAGAGTCAAAAAGTTATGTGCTCAAATTTAGAGTAACGTAACGCATTTTATTACAATTTTTATTGAGTTTTTAAGTTTTACTTTCAATTTTAATGGATATTTTAGATTAACTGTAAAAAAAAAACTTCTTTTAAGTTTCGTTAAACATAATGCCAAAGGTTTGCAATATGCAGAAAGTACACAAGCTTGTTTTAATGTTTTCAAAAGATAAAGAACATAATAATTTATAAAATATTTATTTTGCTTATTTAATGCAATAAGTGACCCTAAAAATATTACAAAAATTAATGACAAATGATGGTGACGACTAACGGTTTTAGAAAAATAAAATATATTTCATACCATTCTACCCTAAAAATTGCAATTTTGACATGATTTTTAGGCTCTCGTGGTATAAAAGATTGTTCGACAGTGTGTAAGTTGATTTTTAGCACATGTGACTTTTCTGTGCAAAAAATGTCCCATGCACTAAAAAAACAACTTTTTCACTCTTGTTGAAAAGAACTATTATGCATCTGGCAATAAAATAAAATATTGGTTACACTGCTGCTAGTGAGATCTTGAGGTTAGGTCGCATGATGCCCTTTTTCTCTAATTCTGTATTCTTTACTGCTTTCCAGCTTTTTATCTTTCTTTCCACTTATTTCACATTCTTCTATCATGGGCTTTCCCGCTTCTTTGGTTTCTCATAATTTTCTTTTCCAATTCATTTCATTCTTAGATACTCTGAGATTTCTATCTACTCAGGTATTATCTCTATTATTCCTCTTGCATATCTTGATATTCCTAATTTTATCTCCATTTTTGCATTTGAATATCCTCACTTGTTTCTACTCTCGACATTCCTATGTATAATGCCACATTAAATAATGTAATACTTAAAGTTTTTGTTCGATTTTCAATCTTTTAATCTATTGCAAGTTGAACCCAATTTTATGGACTACAGAGAATGAGAATCAAATATGAAGCCGTAATCATAAGTAACTTCCTTGTTCAGCTTCACCTTAATGGTTATCTTTGCCTCAGTTGATATGCTACCTGAACCAACCAATATAATGGGCTTAATAGACTTAATAATGTTATAAGTTGAACGACCATAATGTCATTTATTTAAATTATGGTTACGCCGTTTCAGCAAATCAAGTGCCTTATTCAGGTTTCTGTTATTTTATTTACACTCAATTTATTATAAAAAATGTATTAGCATGTAGAATATATAACTGAACATATTGATTGCACGTGTCAAATCCATTGAATTCTGTACTTGTATTCCGTTGGTTTTTTTTTTTTTTTTTTTTTTTTGCTTCTCGAGTGTAACAGGTGTCTCCTTTCTACATTGTATTTTATAAACTATGATATATGTTTCCCCCAGGCTTATCTTTACCTCTTTTTGTTATTACTTAAATAAAATATTTTTGGTTCTATCTGAATACAATATGTTATGGGTTTCTTTGAAATATTTTCATGATAAAGATTTTACGTATGGTAGTATCATTGTAATGAACATGCATTGGACTAGATTCTTTTTGACAGTATCAGTGATTTTCTTTTGTTCCTCCGAGTTAACTGGATGTAACTACACAGAGAAATGATTTAGTGCAAATTACAATAGTGTTTTCTAATTGGATCACAGACTGACAAAAAGGAAATAAATTACAATAGTTTATAGAAAAAATATTATAAGCACTTATTTATTTATTTAATTTTTACTAAGCTAAATAGCCCTTTTCAATACAAACGTTAATCTATAACTCAAGTGCTTATATAGTTCTTAATTAACTAATTATAACAAATCATATAGACTATATTAATTAAAGAAACTTCAGATACTCTGTTTGAACTTAAATTTAAGTAAACTTAACAAGTCAATCGATTTAAATTCATTCGGTAGTGAATTTCAGTCTCTACTCAATCTTTTTACAAAGGATAATAACCTAAGTTATTTCGAAAAAAGTTTATGAAAATGCTTCATGGATTCCTTATATAATATGAAATAGATCGCTCATTAAAGATTTTATAGGTTAGGTGAAATATCATAGTTATTTATGATTTTATGCATTAATAATAAATCATAATATTTAAACTAACTTTTAAAGTTTAGGAGATTAAATTTACCTTGTATCAGTTTGTAATTATTATGAGTAAAATACATTGGTTTATATCTTCCAGAGCTAGATATCGCATAATTTTATGCTGAATCTGATCTAATGACTAAATAACTAGATTGAGTATATGGAGACCATATTAATAGCCTAAATTATAGTTGACATAACCAGTTTTTGATACAAATACATTATAGATTTATACTTTAAAAAGTCTCTTGATGATCACTTAACAAAACCTACAGTTTTCATTACTTTAGTAATTACAGAATCAATATATGCTTCAAATATAAATGAAGATTTATAAAGAACTCTTAAATTTGATATTTTAACTATTCCATTTAGTACATCGTTATCTAATTTATGTAAATGAACATTTATGAACAACTCTTATATCTGATACTTTAACCATTCTATTTACTATATCTTTATCTAATTAATGATCAAAATGAATTGTAAATTTATTATGTTTATTAGGTAATAAATTGAAAGTTTTAATAGTCATCATATAACTTTTTTATTGATTATTGCTTTATTCATTTTTGGTAATTGTATAGGATAGACCAGGGTAATGCTAGTATTTGTGTAATTCTGATCATCTGTATTTTAAAGCAAATAATAATTTGTGTGTGTCAATTTATAACGTAACCAGTTTTATAAAGTAAAAAATAAGATATCACTTATATTAATACTTTCACTGCTGACAATGTATGGGACATGATAAATGAAAGGTTTATACATACGTACCATATTTGTACCATACAGCACAAGAAGAAAACGTTTTTCCTCCAATGCTACCTGTTAATACGTTATTAATAAATGTGAGATCTTAGATAAAAAATCACTCAAAACCAAGATTTTGTGTAATTATTTAATAAATTGAAATATGATGAAGTAAACATTAAGAAATATTACTTAAATATACTATTATGATGAAGTAAGATGAATCATAATCACCATCGCACTTTGACGAGTAAAGTTTGTCGTGTTTGTAAGCTTTTCCTGTGAGGAACAATCAGCGGGCTTCATATAACATACGAAAAAATATCAAAACAAACCGAGTAGGCTATGTTGTTTATCAATCATACTCGAGAATTATAGGAAAAAAGATTTGAGAATATGAAGCGACAGTGACGTGGTTAGTTTATTTTAAACGATAATAATTACAATATTTAATACCTTAATTATTAATATATTATATTTACTATTTAAATAGTAGTTGAAAGTATTCTAATGCTTCACTTTACTTATGTGTGTATATATAGTTTAAAATTCTGTGTTGCGATGTTTCCAATGAAGTGTCGTCTCTTACTATATTTTTCATCATTTTTCATTTGAAGATAAACTAATACTAATAGCTTGTACTATGAGCTTTTTCAAAACATGTTATAAAAAGGAAATTTTTCCTTTCAAATGGTATGTTTTTTAATTCGATCACATTTTTTTTAAGTATAACAAAAATCAATGTAAACAAGATAGCTAGTACAAGATCTCTATTGAGCTCCAGGTTAAAATTGCCACAATGGGATAATAAAATAAGTAAAAAATTTAAAGGCATTCATGTAACGAATTATACAATGTACTGTTAAATATTCAGGTATCTCTCACTACTTTATCCTTTCGGACCCACCTTAATGAATACCTATATCGACAAGAAAATTTCTTAGATTTGATTTATGTGAAATCCCTTCATTAAAACTAAGAATATTTTTCCCAGATTATGTAGAGAAGAATAATATTTATTAAATATTTAAATTAAAAATAAATTTCAATGATGGAGTATTTTGCTCATCCTCCAGTTTTAGGCACAACCGATAGGCGGTAGAGCCTTATATTTTCGGCATCGCAAATAGTGGCAAAATGTTTTGTGAACCGATTTTCTCCATAAATTTTTGACGGATCGGGCTTAAACTTTTTGGTGATTAACTCATTATATTGTAGAATAGAAACGTTCCTATTTTGAGCCGCATCCATCGAAAAACTTTAAAATGGCACACCATTTAAGAATTGCGAAAAAATGTTTTTTAGCTATAACTTGAAAAAAAAGTGTGAAGCACTAAGACCGAGGAGCGCTCTAATTATACTTTAAGTTACATATTTTTTGTCGATTATATGAGAACCATTGTATACATAGTGGATGCTAATAAAAATAAATATATTTAAAAAAATAATAAATTTTGGATTGGCAGTGATTTTCTGTAATTTTAATTGTGTATCTGCGCTAGCTCTTGTTTTATCATCTCTTAATGAAGTTGCTAATGTTAAAATTATATTCTCATTTTTAAGTAGATAAATGATTTTTTTAAATAAACTATTAAAATGTATTTAATTATGAAACTTCAAAAGTAAAAAAATGAATACAAATTTATTGTTTCAGATTTGTAACTCTTCTTATGAAACGCCTAAGACACAGTCAAGTTCGTGGAATCTCTATTAAATTACAGGAAGAGGAAAGAGAACGTAGAGATAACTATGTTCCTGAAGTTTCTGCTCTAGAACACGACATAATAGAGGTTGATCCAGAAACCAAGGAGATGCTTAAAATGTTGGAATTTACGAATATTCCAGGACTTCAAATTACTCAACCAACACCTCATGGATTTCGACGACCTTAATGAAATTTTATACAGTTTTATAAAGCTTGTCATCTTTCCTGCTCAATAAATAAAAAAAAGACCAACACTGAATTATTTTTATTCATAATTGATATATACAAGATTTGTAGACCATAGCAAAATTTACTAAATGTAAGAAATTTGATATCGTTTCTTATTTTATTTTTCTGTTAACTAGCTACTTAAAAAACCAATTGATTCTCGTGAATAAGTAATTATAAAATTAAATGAGTCCTATCCACGGATATAGTTAGCTCAAAAGTAAAATGTTTGTAGCAGATCATATTCATAAAACTTTGTACTGTATCAGAAGTAATTCATAATTTTTTCAATAGCGGAAGTTGTTTTTAAAGTCACTGCCAAAAGTTCAAACGGTTTCAGAAACTTAGTATTTTTTGTCACAAGGCTGTAAAATCTTACGGACGTGTAACCAACCATTTCTTTTGATACAGCCATAAATTCTCATTTTTCGTACGGTTCTTCGTTTGTAAAATTCAATTTTACATACAATCCGTAATCAACATATTCAATTTATTAATATCTTAATAAACAATAATGTTTTTTGCTTCTCAGAAAATAATACGGTATTTTCGGTAAAAAAAAGTAGTTCTCCCCAATTCTAACCATAATAAAGAACACTGTATTATTTTTTGTTTCTCAGCAAAAAGAAATTAATATGCTCTAAAACTTTGACACCGTGACGCGATCAAAGTTTTAGACCGCACGGAAAAGACGGGAAACTGCCGCGCCAAGAGCGGTGTAGCAGCGCCACTAGCAGTAGTGTGCAGTGGCTACACTGTTTCTGGGGTAATGGTTACCCCACTCAATTATCTCGAAACTTTACACTCATCGAAATCGAATAAAAAATCGTTTCCAATGTAAAATTTTACGCTCTTTCAATTGGTGTAAACCATTTTGTTCTAGCCTAAGCCGTTCTCGAGATACAAGCAAATAAAACTTTGAAACTCTGTTTTCGCATAGGACCTCTGGACCTAGGAAGCTGCAAATTTGAAAATCGGTTTTTTCGATCCCGATTTACCTAATAACCAAAATGCTTAGCACCATCGATACCTACCGATAATTACCAAGGCTGTTAAAGTTTTTTTTTTCTTCTCAGCAAATAATACATTTTATGTATGAAAAATAGTTATCTCCAATTCTAATCATAATAAAGATCATTTAATTTTTTTTCTCTGTAAAGACATTATTTTTGCTCTCAAACTTAGATTGTGTGCTTTAGGCGGCACGCAATCAAAGTTTTAGAGCGCATGTTTTTGCTGAGAAAAAAAATTGTAGAATTAGGGATAACTAAGTATTTTTTTTTACATAAAATGCCGTATTTTTTCTGAGAAGCTATATATATATCGCTTCACTATCTCATGCGATCGCTGAGGTCGGTCAATGCGAGGTTACTATATCTGAGATTCCTTCTGCCTTTCAAGCTACCCCATCGCAAGCAGTAGATCTTTTCGCCGCTCTGGAACTCTCTGGGTTGACTGGCCACGTACTAAACATCCGTCCTTGGACAAAAACTTCCCGTGACAATCGTCCTTCCGGAACCTCATCAGCTTCGACCGCGACCCAATAGTTAACCGTGGCAACTCCCTTTCGCCTCCTGTCAAACGACTCCACTTTCTCGATCGTTACAAAACTCGCCTCTCCGACTATTCGCGATTCAGTCCTGGCTAAAGTGAGCAAGCATGCTAAAACCAATGCACAAGCTGTCTTCGGCGCGGGTATAGGTCTGGAAAAATTTTTCTTAATGCACTCTGGCCTAGGCCAGTATACTCATTTCTACGCAGGGTATTGTCCCAGGCGAAACGCCTTCATTATGCCGATCATGCGCAACCTCAGTCTACATGCGCCAGACACGCGACTCCCCGCTCATCCCTATATATACACCTGAGGATTTCGCTGGGCTGCAGCCTCATACTCCGGCATTGGAATGACGGTGTCGCGATCGCGTTGAACTTCGTGAGCCCAGTGATCGAAGAAGCATGCGACCGACGTCGCTTTGATGCGCTAGCGGTCACGGAAATATTTTTGCAGGAGGGTTTCTTAGGCGATCGTATTGCTCTCAGTGGCCACAATTTGCTTCGTGTAGACAGGGTCGACAAAGAAGGCGGCAGAGTCGCTCTCTACATCAAAGATTGTTATAAATCAAATATCATTGCGAAATCAGGCTCCGCTTTTGATAATACGCCTGAATTTTTGATAGTAGAAATAAAATTTAACTGCACAAAAATTCTACTATCAGTCATTTATCGTCGCCCAGCTGCTGTCTATCCTGTTGAACTTTTCAGTTCCCTCTCACCTTTTCTATCTCATTATCACCACGTAATCATCACTGGAGACTTTAACATCAATACGTGTGTACAAAGCGCAGTTCTCTTAACTTACGAGACCTTCTCGAATTGCACTCCCTCCACCTAGTCGACTCTGAATCCACACATCACATTTTTTTGGCGCGATCCTCCATCCCATACATGATTCGACCTTATGATTGTAAATAGTTTTAACGGTATAAATAGTTTAGAATATAAGAAAACCGATGCACCTTTTATAGCAGGTCACGGTCTGATCGAGCTCTATGCTCTGCTCAAAGCCACCTGTAATATGCAAGACAGTCCGGAGTTGTAATGTAGCTACGATCGATCTAGTGGGACTGCTTTCGAGCGTTGAAAGCAACCTGGACGACATTGGACACTCTTTGTCCTCCCTTGCCGCTATCTACCACTCCCGCGCTCTCTACGCTATCAACCACTCTCACTTCTAAGCGTTCTCACCTGCACATGCACCAAATGCCCAAACCGACGCTAGCGCTGCAGTTCGTCACATTACTCTCGTTCTCATTTCAGCTTATGACATCTGCGTCCCTCTTCGCTCTATCAAGCTTTCTTCCAAGAGAAAGCCCTAGGTTTCTCCAGTTATACGGTCCCTCATGAGGATACGAGACATTGCTTACAAACACGCTTGCTCATCAGGTTCACTGAACGATTTTGCTTCCTTCAATCGACTACGTTCGCAGGTATCTAACACCCTGATCGACACAGCCAAAAATAAGTACTTTTAAGGTAAGCTTGAGGCCGCACCAGACGCTAATGCAAAGTGACGCGAGCTCCAAATCCACTCTTCCACCGCCGCTATCTCTGTTCACTGCGAACGAGTTCAACCGGCAATTTGTTAAAACTGACCTCACACCGCGCGTGCTCTCTCGACTTCCCCAGGCGCGGCACTTGGTGGACGAATTTTTGATTTCGCGTCTATTTCTGAAAGTGACATTGAGCCAGCGATATTGGCGTCTTCATCCAAAAGCACAGGCATCGACTGCTTATCTGTCCCTATGCTAAAGCTCGCACTACCCTCCTCTGTTGGTACGCTCGCTCGCCTTTTTAATTCATGCTTATCTCTCGCAGCATTACCTGACGAGTGGAAGCGAGCAGTCATCTCCCCTCTCGCAAAGGTTAAATTTATTTTATCATCCTCTGATACTTGATCCATTGCCCAGCTGTCCGAGCTCTCGAAAATCGTAAAACGCATCGCTCATAAGTAGCTCATCAGCTATTTTGAAGAACATCACCTGCTTATTGACAGGCAGGCCGGGTTCAGAAGCGGCCACAGTACTCAGACTGCTCTTCTCGGAGTGCTCGACGACGCCCAGGCCGCGATCTGATTACCTTACTAATATTATTTGACTTTTCCAAAGCCTTCGACACTATCCCTCATTCGATGCTCTTGGACAAACTGCGCACCTTCAGCATATTTGATCGGGTCATAAGGTGCAGATTCTTTATCTATCTAGTCGATCGTCTTCAAGCAGTTATCGGTACCATCTCAGACTGGATCCGTCTTACGTCATGAGTCCCACAGCGTAGTGTCTTGGGCCCCCTCTTATTTGCATTATACATCAACGATCTGACGCAGGTACTACGCTTTACACGCTACATGATTTTCGCGGATGATACGCAGTTATATCATCACTTTTTTCCTCGAAATTTTGTCCGTGGTACAGCTTTGGCCAATCAGGATGCACAGGCGCTTGTCACCTGGGCGCACGACAATAGCCTTAAACTGAACATCTCAAAGACCGAAGTGATGCTTATTGGTAGTCAGGCGTGCCTCTCTTCCATCGATCGATCGGTGCGTAATCTCGGCGTCCTTGTTTGTCCCACACTAAATTTGAAACTACATGTCCGCTCTGTTTTGCGCAAAATTTACTATACGCTCAACACTATTTATGTTGCGATATCACAGGCACTTTTTGTCAAAGAGACTGAGGTGTGAGTTTGACGAGCAATTTGTTTTCCTTCGGTTAGATTATGCCTGCGTCGTTTATCGGGACCTCAACGCCGATTGTACTCTTGCACTTTAGCGCGCCCAAAATGCCTGTGTGCGATTTGTATTTGGGAATATATCTGTAAGAGCGTACGTCACACCCTATTGACTTGTCTTGGGCTGGATTTCTGCGAAAAGTCGGCGTGACTACTTCCTGGGTTCTCTACTCGACTATCAGCTGCGAGCGACCACATTATCTTGCTCGCAACTTTGCTCGTCTAGAGTCCGATTCTTTGCTGCGCTGTTCCGCCAGATTACCACCGCGCATCTTACTTTATAAAGCTCCGTGCACCGAGGCTTGGCAGCAATCCTTTTGTATTATAATAATCAACTATAAAATGGCGGCTTGGGAAGAAATGGGTTAAGACGGCGATCCATAAACATCTCTTTGCACTTGCACTCCTTGTCTGCTTATACATGTTGAAGACTGCTAATAAGCAAATCAACAGGACGTTTACCTCACACAGTAACGGCCAACGAGGTGAGTTTCTATATCTTCACTTATTTTGTTTGTTCCCTTATATACCGTTTTTAAAACGTGAGTGTATTTATTAGCGTGAGTGTATTTCTTTTGAATTTTAAATTTTATGTAAGATAGATATCGACCGTTATTGTTATTTTGTTTATTTGTATTTTAGCATAAGACGCTCTGTGATATTACGCTTAGGCCTTAGAAACATTTTAAGACAGATTAAGTTAACCCATCAAGGCCGGGACGGACACTTTTTCATACTATTTTCAACAGGTTCGTTTACTATGATATCCGTCCGATAAAGAGTTGAAACTAGTCATTTCTGATGTAAAATTGTCTGAGCTTTCAATATATGTAGTCAGACTTTCAAGAAAATGCATATTAAAAAAGTTATAATTGTTTATTTAACAAAAAACACGAAATTACGAGTGAAATTTTTCATTTGTAATTTATTTTTACGTATTTTTACATCGCAACTCTTGGTGGATTTCTGTGGCTAGAGTAATTTTTGTGACCGTCGACCATAACCTTTAAAGCTTCGTCGATATTTTTCGATTCCATTCATTAGAAGCCGATATATATCAATTTAAGTAGATGAAATGAATTTATTGATCCTCATGGAATAAACTGCAAAACTAGAAGCTCACTCTCTCTTATAAGCACAGACAGTTTCTTTTTAAATATAGATCTTATAACATTTTCCCTAATCACCTTCGTCAATTTGCAGTCCATTTTAATATATTTAACTTTCAGAGCAATTAAGAAATATTACTTATGTCGATTGTACTCTACTATAAACTGACAAAGATTTTTCTATTGCTCTTACAGTCTAATCAATATTAATGGTCAATCAGATTGTCCTTGTTTATAATCACCCCCGCAGAATCTGAAATAAACTTATATTTAAACCTGAAAAAACATGTATTAGTAAAGGACAATCTGATCGCCCCCCACCACCCAAACACCCTACGTTTCGAGCCCGCTCCGGCTCCTCCTCAGGGACTGAAATGAAA
>UELV01141802.1:0-15960 GCA_900490015.1 Megastigmus stigmatizans | reverse complement strand
AATTACATGTTCCTGAAACCCTTATTTACTTGTAAGTATCCTCTAAATGTATATACATCTAAGATAACCTAACTTCATTGTAAGAAATAACTGTTTGTTGTGATTATATTTTTTTTTTTATAGCGATTAATGTGCATGCCCAAGAATTTTTTATTTTATCTGATGAAGAGATAAAAAAGATTTTGAAAGACTATCCAAATAGTTTAAGTTTTATTGGACATTGGACCAAAATATTTTTAGCATAATTTATTATGAATATATACATTTATATATTTATATTTATTATTAAATTGCAAGAAGTGAATTGATAAATAACGGTAAGAAACGCAAAAACACCGGCGTACACGCCGAAAGCACCGATACTTGTTTTGGTACTACAGAAGTCCGGCAATGCCGGAGCACATCTCTCCGGCGCGTTTGGGACCTCAGAGCTCCCAAAATTCGAGTAGCTGCTGCACCAAAGCGATCGTGGTGCTGCGCTACTAGCGGTGATACCGCTTCAGTCCCAATCTTTTCTCAGTGTACGTAGAATAATAAATTGAATTTACGACTGATGGAGGATAATATCACTTTTTTCATTTCTTAATTTGTTCTTATCCACATGACCCATCAATCGAGTTGGACTTTACTAGCAAATACCACATCGAACATCTATTTACACGAAAGAATTGTTTTATCAAAAACTAACTTATAACTATAATATGCACATTTCTAGATTAAGAGCGCTACAATCACCGTTTTTCTATAAAACCCTATATCTTAAAAGTTATGAAAATGTGTATTGATATTTCGTAAACTAGCTCATGTGCAAGGTTTAATCGCAAACTGACTTTTAATTCTGAAATCGGTAGAACCTCCGCAAACTTCAACAAAATTGCTTTAAAAGTTTAATTAAGAAAGTTATATAGTTCATTTTTCGTTTTTACTTGAAATATTGGAAATATTATTAAATTTCACGATTACGAATTATACCAAAAGTGTACAGAAATTGTTGTTACTGTTTGTACTAATTTTATTAGAAAACTTGTCTTTTAAGCTTTAATTTCATGTTTTAATCAACTACTTATGATTTTGGCAGTTTATACTTATGATTTTGAAAAGCCTAAATATACTAAACTTCAAAACAGAATCCATTAAAAATGTCCTATTAGATTTTAATCCATATATTGATTTGTTATTGATAAACTTAAGCTCTCATTTAATCGTTTTAAAGCGGTTTCAGGAAATTCGATGTCTGATTTAACTTGAATTATTTACTACTGTTAAACTGTATTACTCTCGATTTCTTGGGTATATAACACATTTTATAACATACAGAATGAAGCAAAAGTATGCATGGATATAATTGAATAACTTTTCAGGATGGGGTTTTTGAAGAAAACGACGTTGAAGATTGGGGCCAAGGTCAAAATCCCAAGGTCAGCTAAGTAATAGTGCATTTGCGTGCGCAGCCTGCAAATTTACACGGTAGGGTGCGTATCGCACAAAATGAAACATCATTTAAAAGTCATCTACTTTCAAAGCTATATTCAATTAATATCATATATAAGTAAGCTCTTAATCACGGATATTGAAATTAAATAGAATTTACTGCTGCAAGTTTTCCAATATTCCTTTATTTATTCACAACTTTGAGCATATATTGTTTATGATCGGAATTTTCCTCATTGATCAATGTTAAGTAGGTTTTGCATCGAAAACCAACCAACGGGTTTAGTATGCAAATGACCCCTTTGAAAAAGTATTAAATCTTGGACGAAAATCATGAATATTTTACTCAGGGGCCTCCATAATTTTCCTATCTAGTTATAATATTTTAAAATCATCTTCCAGGTACTGAATAATAGTTAAAGTGCTTTGCATGCATCGCAATTCGGTTCGTATAATTTAACCTACATAATACTCTATCGCTGTCAAGCTGTCCATTAAGCATCTTGTTACTAATTATTAATTATCATCGATCGCTTTTACAAGTTACCATACTTACATGTTCCGAATGATAAATACAAATTACACCCATTCAATTTATTCTCCTTGTATAGTTTCAATATCGTTACAATGTATAATAATTACTTAATCACTAGATCGATACAATCTTAATTATTCGTGAAAACTATAGTCACGAAAAATTCCACAACAGAATATTGCAGTTGCTTGGATTTGTACAAAATCAATCTTCGTTTCGGCCTACGAATTCCGTAAGAACTGATGATTTTGAATCTTCCATGATGCGGTAGTAGGTATCTTGGTAGCCTCTCAAAACGTCAGTGAGTATACGTCACACAAGCACAGCTTTCTATCCGGGTCGCAAGCCAGAGGAGAAGGATTATTTAGACGAGTCTCGAAAAGACACGCTCTCTCGCGGCTTGCCCCGTGCAGTGCATTTCGCGCGCAACTCCTCGTCGTCGTCTGTACACACACACACACATATATATACATAATATACAGAGACACACTTGAACAGCGAGACGCACACATATATATAGCGGCGCGGAGCTCGGAAGGCCGCTTATACGCCGGTGTGTTGGGAATTCCGAGCTCGAAGGGTTCCCACCCCTTCGCTCGGCTCGCAGAACCGAGTCTTCGCCACGCGACGCATACTATATGTATATACCTGCTTGACGGACCGAGACGTAGACGCGAGGAACGACGCTCTATGGGTTACATATATATATACACACAGGGTGAAGGAAGAAGAGGAGGAGGAGGAAAGGACCTCGTTTCGTCTCGTTTTGACTACTATCCCTGGAGGATATACGTGTATACGTCTGTCTGTTGTAGCGGTCTATTAGATTCCTTTTTTTACTCCTCTCTTCTGCTGCTTCTGGTGCGTGTGGAACGTTTTGTCGATACTGACGAAGATGACGATGACTCACTTATTTGCGGTATGAGAGTCTCTCGTGCACAGTCGATGCAAACTTGTGTAACCGGATTTTGGGGAAAACCCATTTTTACTACGCTAAACTTGATGGAATATTGATGATTATATAGATTCTTAAAAAGTAGAGCCTCGTTTACCAATTAAATTAGACACCGATATTATACATGTACACGATCATATATAGATGAAAGATTCACGAAAGTACCCGGCATTTTAATCTATGTCCCTTAGTGTATCCTAGTCTCCGATACAAGGGGTAAAGCTCTAAAATATTGTACAGTATCAAATTGATGAGTCTCGAAAGTGTCTCTACTACTCTATCATTCACTGGATGAATGGCGATATTTAAAGACACTGCAATTATCTTATCGAGGGGATAATTAAACTGGATACAGGTTTCGGTTGCTCTAAATCGAATTGTGAAGAGCCAATTTATAAAATCTAATAATACCCTCTAATTTGACTTCAAGTGAAAATTTGATTGAAATCAAAAATAATATCTTAAAAGGTAACGTTATGTTTCACTCGAAACGAGTGCAAACTCAAAATTTTCATTTGAAATCATATTAGGGAGTAGTTTTCAAAAAAAGTTATAACAATGTTAAAAGTGTGACGAAATGCTTCGGCTGATCCTATTAGTACATTTTATAATTAAAATCGGAGTAGAATTGAATTAATTAAGTTCAATGGTTCATTATCGAGACTGTCAAAAGTGCTTACGAGGCGCACAAGGATCTATGCACTTACAGTAATTTTTCCAAAAAACTATTATAATTCTTCACTTTATTTATAATTTTTTCTCTCCGAGTCAGTGTTATTCTCTTTAACTCATTTTGTAGTACTATTTAAATAACTTTACAGGATTAAAACAGTTCACCAACACAAGATTATGAGAATCATACTCTAACTCGTAGAGATTGATAGTTTCAATTTATATATTAATTTTATATTTAATGCAGATATCGAAGAATAACTAAGCGCTTTCCTTGTAACGTACAGGATGTTATGGCTCAGCGATATGTTATAATATATTTACCGAAAAAATAAGCGAGACGAGTGAAAAGCTGCAGTGATGAATAATTATATTAAACATTAAGAGGATGTCGTATCACCCCACCCTACCCTTCTTTGTTTCTATTTTCAATTAATTAAAAAAAAACGATGTGTCATATTAACTTTACTCATAATTATAAATACAAAAAACTATACACAAAAGTTTTCTTTTGTAAAAATGAAAAATCAAATCAACTTTTCTTTCAAGTGACCATTTATTATATTGGATTCTAGGGAACTCAATTCCAAGTATTAATTATCACCATTAGTAGAAAAAGATATCAAATGAAGCGCATTTCTGGTACAAAATTTCTGTTAAAGTAATTAAAAAGAGTACATGCTGGTAGCATATTAAAATATCAATTTTATGCCAAAGAATGCAATTGATTAATTGGATTGAATTCCAATATATATATATATATATATATATATACAGAACTAGTAATTATTGCAAATTGCAATTTCCTTTAGAGCAAATGAGAAATCCATTTGATGCTTATTGCCTGTGTTGATTAAATTTCAACGGAAACTTAAAGCTCTCTCATATCCTTGAAGAGGAATTTCTGGATTAGTCAGTTCATATTTAATCCCGATCGCGATAAAGTTTCGGCGTTAAAATGAAGAGATTTTCACGACACTTGCTTAAATATCATAACACGTTTCTGGAGTCTGCAATGTATGCATCTCATATACTTTACGCTCACCCGTTATACAAACCGGACGATCCGCGCGGGTAATATTATATAGTTCGGCAAAGCGCGGTAATCTGGGTTTATATGCCTTCCCCTCGATTCGTACAAACTGCACGCGGCCGACTATGAGAGCGCGCCAGAGACCGGACCGTTTTTATAACGTCATTTTATAATCCGTATAAGCCTCGTATCATCGATGAAGACCTCGAGGCGGCATTTGAATGCGCTATCGGATAATTGATTCCGGCCATTTATGGATTGTCGATTAAGCTATTCGAAAGCAATTTTGTCGAATGGATGAAAAGGGAATTCGTGTAGGATATATAGGACAGAGGGCGCGTCTGTTACGCTCATTTTCGACAATGATTGCCTATTCGAACCAAAGGATTATTGAGTGAAAATAATTAAGGTGATTTTTATGCACCAAAGGTGAATTATGAACTTATATATATATATATATATATATAGTAACTTGATAGAAATAATAATTTGATTCATAATAATGATTACGAGGCCAGAGTTTTGTAACATATACACATTTTCCACGTCAGCGAATCATTGCGTTTTTTAGAACTTGCAGCTGCACATCCGTAATCCTGCCCTTTGACAGAGTTAATTGTGAAACTATAATTTTTGATGATTCGTGTTGTCTATGCTTAAAACTATGTAATTACTTATATAGCGAGTGATTGCAAATTAAAATTCGTTGATTCCACGAATCGGGAAGCGCAGTAAGTTCCCAAGCCAAAGAAATGTTGAAAACTACGTCTTGCATAAAGTAAAAAAGGAAAGAGAAAGTCTAAAGTGATGGGAAAGCTTCCCCGACATACACACACGCATATATGTATATATCTATCTTTGCACCTGCTCCGACGTGGTGCGGGCTAAATTAAAACAGTTTTATTGACAGCGGCCTCTTCCTCGTCTCTCTCTCCTCCAGGCGCCATACGGCAGGTCCCGAGCTTCGAATTCTCCGAGGCTGCTCCTATACGTATACACACACACACACATATATACATACACGTGGGGTGAGATATTATTGCCTATACCTTCTCCATCCTCTCTTCTCTCGCTCCCGCATTCAAACAGCAAGGATCCTCGTATTTGGGGTTGCGTCATGCCTTTCGCAAAGTATATACACAGACACATACATGCATAGGAGAGAAGGACGAGAAGAGCATCGCGGACTTGTATATATCGAGGTGCCTGTAGGCTCGCGTACGTGTGAGTGCACACACATGTACGCGTAAGCGAACGAAGAGAGTGAGAGAGAAGAGGGGAGACACCCCTGCCACTGTGGGAATTTGTAATTGCACGCTGCCAAGGACGCTGGGGATTTGGTGGCGATGCGAGGGTTACGCGGAGGTTGTAGCCGTGTAGAGCGTATATATAGGGATCGCCTGGAAACTGATTGTCTATTACTCGCGCGAAAGTACTCGCGGCCTATACACAATGGATCGCTGCTGCTGCTGCTCTCGAACCGCTATTTGCCTGGCATGTATATATAGTGTGTGCATGAGCGGGGGAAAGAGCTGCGGGGCTACAGGGCTATAGTAGTCTTAAAACTGAATTTCGGTATAGGGAAAATTTACAGTGCAGCGCAGTGCTTAGGCGAGATATTGCATGGATGCGATTGCACTGTGGCGTCTGTAGGTCAACAAAGCGCGCGAACAATGGTAATTTTATTCTTTGCTACTTTGATCGTCGGGCGTGATGATGCTGACACTTTAATTGATTCGTTATTTTAAAATGTGCATGTTCCAATCTGGTGATTTTCAAGGGTGTGGTTCCGATAATTAATCTTTAATTTGATCGATTGCAACGAGCTGGTATATTATTAATTTGTTTTATATATACAGTAGAAAATACTTTTGTCGAGTAAGCGACGAGCGATATTTGCAACAAAATTGACTTAGAGTCGTTTATACATTACAGCCCACGTATAAGCTGTACCTTTGTTTACATGCATTTGTCATTAGTCTAAGAATTTAGTCTTAGCGGTGTAAACGATGATAAAAGAGGATTACGGCTGAAAGTGCCGGAGATTTTCTAAAAAAGAAATGGATCGATGGCAAACGTTGTAGTGGTCGTAAACATGCAATGTAGCGTTCGCCATTGCCGTATATCATTTAGACCATTTTATTATCTTTGTAATTTCACATTATCGTTGCGTAATAAACCGCGGGTAACGTATTTGTGCGGCCATCGCGTAAAACTAATGGTTTCTAGGGCAGAAGATGAAGATAGAGGAAAAATTATTAATCCTGTGCGCGCAAAAATTAATAGCCTTATTTAATTTACTACCGGCATATATATACAGACATGATCGATAGACCGTTTTTCACCAATAGGCCAAGCTCTCGAAATATCAAGATAATTTAATTAACGTCTCATAGCCGTTATCTGAAAAGTCGAATAATATAGAGGCAGATATCGCTGGTAAAAACTTTATGCGTATACAGTAAGTTCTTTACCGCGGCTCTTGCACATAGCGGCGAGAGCTACTATATATTCGCGTAGACGAAAGAAACTGTGAAGGTTATAAGCGCACAGCCGCGGCTATAAGCTAAACTGAAGCATTATTCGGAGCGCCTGCTGTTTATTCTAAAATTAGCAGATCTGTACCGTATATATTCTGTCCCAGATATGTGGATACACGTAAAGAGCGTAATAATTATGTCCCTAGCAAGGGGCGAGGGGAGGTATATAACTTTCAGCGTATAAATGGACCCTATGCACATCGCGCGAGGTTCTACATTAACGAGCAGCCGGCGCGCACTGTAATTTACGAAGCTCGACATCACACAGACATGAACGCACACCGCGGAGAATAATCGCAAATCACCGACAGCGAAATTGAAAGCCACAGGTGCGCAAGGGGGAAAAAAGAATTCCCCGGTTATACATCGTGGAATATACAAAAATGCTGCCCATGATAGCTCGTCCGTAAGGTGCAGATTCTCGCGGAGTAATTTGTCGCGAAAACGAAGACGAAAACTATAGTCGTGTTATATAAGTTTTGGCTACGTAGTCTGTGCACACTTCAAAGATATATCCGCGTTTTCGGGACGAGCCGGTGCACACACACACACACACACGGACAAGCTTCATCCCTTCTGCATCCGCTTTAAGGCCAGCGCGCGAATTTTAATGAGAAACCGAGAGAGAGAGAGAAAGCTGTCATCTTTCAAGCTCAGCCGCGCGGTCAACGTATTAATTCGCCTCTCTGCAGCAGAAGCAGCCGGTAAGTATACATAAACGACGCTTATATGCGCGGCCGCGGCTCTGCACTTTGATCTGTGGCGCGAGAGCGGGCGTCGCCGACGTCGACGTTAATTAACTAATTGAATGTGCACCGTCCGAACGAAAGCTTCGCACACACACCCAAAAAGAGAGAGAGAGAGGGAGATGCATCGACCTCTTCATGTGCGGTTCCTCGCGGTCCTGCGTCCGACTTCCTTCCTCGCTTCCTTATTCTATACTCTCGCTCGCTATTTCTTTTTTTTTCCCTCTTCTAGCTGCCTTTCTATATATCCTCTTTCGCTTGTTCGCTTGCAGCTTCTCGTCGGTTGCCCGCGCCTGCCCCGAGACCGAGAGAGAGAAAGAGAGAGAGAGAGAGAGAGAAAGAGATTTATGAACACGCCCCAGAGCTCACCTCGAGGCACAGTCGAGCATGGTGATTCGCCGCCAGAGCAGCGGCACTTTTTCTGCGCTATAAGAAGATTCTCTCAGCCGAGGCTTCCTTCTTCTTCTTCTTATTCTTATTCTTATTCTTATTCTTCTTCTTCGGTTCCGCGAGAAGGAGTGAGAGAAAGAGAAAGAGAGACAGAGAGGCCACAATTTATAACTTTATGAGGTAAAATACGGAGAGTAGCTCGCGTCTGTGTGCATCAGCAGCAGCAGCAGCAGCAGCAACAAAGTGGCACGAATCGCTTAGTTGCTTTCTTTTTTAGTCTTATCTCGAGAAGAGTTGGCGTATATGAGAGAGAGAGAGAGAGAGAGAGAGAGAGAGAGGTTACGCGCGAAGAGCTGTAATTGGCCGGAGCTCGCCGCGGTAATTGCGTTCTGCGGCTAGTTTACAGATTGCGCGTGCCAATTTATGGAATGTTTCGCTAATTGCGGCTCAAGGGAAACACGTTGTTTCTCATTTTTGCCCTAAATACTTGTTGCACGCGCCTCATTCGAGTTCGCAAGTTTATATTATTATGTGTGTCGGACAATATTGCGCTATAGTGCAATTCTGTCGGTCTCGCGCTGCTGCACCCACAATAGACCCTGGCCGTCTCTGGTGTGCACAAATATTTTCGGCGATGACTCACAGGACTTTATTACGGCTCGGAGACTGAATGAGTGCTGCAGCTTGTGTCTTTGTTGTAGTTAGTGCAGGAGAATATTTGGGAAAGTGAATGATGCTATACTAGCTGCACGTGTGCGAAGATGTGCGCCTGAATGGGATTCACCGAGGATAGGTTGTTGTTGATTTATGTGTCGACATATAGTTGAAAAAGTTGAATGACTTGCAATAATACATATACGTTTTCGTGCTTGCTGCAGGTCCGTGGATGTACCGAGATAATTTAAAAAAAAGGTATCCATCGACTACTATGCAATGTTAAATTGTCTATCGTGTAATTGAAATTACACGGACTATGCACATACGAGATACCTTCAACCTAATTAATTAGAAAATCAATCTATAATGTCCATCCACATGCATGCTTAATTCATGTAATTGACGTTTCGTAGATACCAGAATTAGTGCGCTTAAGCAGTCTTCTACCGTGTGAATTTGATAAAGATTCTCAAAATGCGAAATTCAAGTTGAAATGATACACGTAGGTCTTAAACGTACAACTCAATTTGTATATATTCGCGCAGCAGAACCATGAATATGCTGTTCATTTCAGAAAACGTTCGGTTAATCCAGTCAACTATTTGGTTCTCCCAACGAACTATTATCGTCCCGTGCAGTAAAGAATTTTATTTTATTTGTATTCCTATACTATATTCCAGACGACAAATATAAAAATCGTAAATTTATCAGTCATTCTATTATATCGAACAAGATAGTCACTTTATTTCGACAGTTCGAAGCAGCATAAGCAACGGGACGCATTGTCATCCTACATGCGATACTTCTTATCGAAGCCCAACATGAAGTGGAAACGGGGGGAGGGAGAGAGAAAGACTCGAGAATACACACGCGAGCGCAGTGTTCAGTTGGGTTTAATTCTGGCGCGCGAGCGCGTGTAGCTCGGAAGACGATGCGGGAGACATCTGAAAGGAAAGTGCGATTAGCTCAAGAACAAAGACAAAGAACTTGCTATTGTCTTCGATATCTTTCCCTCGCTCTCGCTCTCTCTCTCTCTCTCTCTTGCTTTCTCGAAACTATAACCGGGACCACATTAACTGGATCCCGTTTACAACAAGCGATAAATACAAGTATTCCCTGTCTCGACGTAACATTAAAGCCAATAAGCAAAAGAGAGACTAAAACACAGTAGTAGGAATAAAAGCGCACGTTATATACATGTGTACGGCCCAGTTTTGTCTGGCGAACGGGTGCAGCGGAAGAGTTGGCCTCTGAAAAGTAGGTACGCGCACTCGTCGTCGTCTCTCTCTCTCTCTCTCTCTCTCTCTCTCTCTCTCTCTCTCTCTCTCTCTAGCGGATTGATGTTTCACGATCGCTTTTATGGGACTGCACACTACTGCTATAGCGAAATTTTATGAGCAGAGCGACGAGTAGAGGCGCGAGCGACTGTCGAGAGGTGGAGCATGTCTCGCCGCGAGTGATCTATCGTTTCGATTATTCCGTTCCACTGCCGGTAAATCATCGGAATGATATACCGAGGCGTTGGATTAGGAGCGAATTTCATGAGTGCGCCGGACCGTCGTCTCTGTCGCGGACCGATGCTTCTGCGCGTGCGCTTTTACGATCGTCATCCAATATGTAAATATATATATATATGATTATTAGAGATATAACTATGATGTGCGATGTGATGCGCGCGGTATCCGAGCGAAGTATATATGCGATATGCGAATTTTCGTGATATGCAATGTGCGTGTGTAGGAGCAACAAAGTAACGGGCAAAATTTAAAGAACAGCAATTTGAAAAGGCAGACAGAATGTTGGAAAAAGGAAATAGGATTTATTACAATATATGTTTGTGACAGCCGAGTTTAAGTTGGCGCCGAATATATAAGTTTTCTTATGACTATTGTTGAAGACTGTGAGAGCTGTGTTGCTTTTTTACATGAATTTTTTGTCTTTTTTGAGTCCTTGAATATTTTTTAATCTTTTATATTACATATTTGGTTTCTAATATATATATATATATTTCAGATAGTTTATTAACTTGTTAACTATGTTGTTACAAATACACCAAGAATTTAATGAATTATTATTATTGCCAAATAATATAGAATTTTGTTGGTTCTAAAAAACTATTGAGACTCGATACCGATTCTACATGGGATTAATCTTTATCAAATACAACAAGAGTTATCAAAATTGATTGATCTGTGGCTGAGACATCGATGTGTATAATATAAAATCATTTTTCGCGTCGAAAATATTTTAGTTTAATAGCAAGGCTGTAAGATTACTTTATCATAAAAAATTTCACATGCATACAATTGCAACCAATTGAAATTTGAAAGAAACAAATGTATTCGCAAGACAAAACAGTTTCAGCTCGCCGCATCGAAATTAAAACCTTTCCCATTCCTCAAATTGAAGTACAATCTTTTACCACTGATAAATGGTGATTATCAAATACTTTTTATGAAATATGTTTTAGTGAACGATATGTATTTAAACTATATTCAACTATAGTGCAAAAGAAAAATGAAAAAGGAATTAGCTTATTCTAAAAATTACACGCAAGGCTGCAAAGTATGATCATTTGTTCTCTCTTCCCCGAATTAGTAGCTCATACATTTATTCCCCTACAACTAACAGATCGGCTTTAAGGTAGAAAAAAAACGTAGCGCATTCATACAATATACCTGTTCACTTAGTACGAAGGAAGGAAGCTCACGAGGATAGATATATTCCAAGCTACCCTGTGACATGTGCCACTCATATCCGAATAGCGACGAGTCACCCCTCGATTTCCCCCCTAAACATAAAATAAAAGCCAGCAGAAGAATAATATGAGAGCGGCGGCGATTCTCACGAAGCGCGCGTAACCGTGTTCTCCAAGCGGGCTTGAATTTCAAAAGCTGAAATGTGTGCGCAGAAAAGCTGCCATTAGTCATGATTTTCGATACCTATATACCGAACATCGGTGTGTGACGACAGAAACGTTGATATAAACAGTGTGGAATAATTATTGGACGAACATATTGATGTATTTATGTGGTACTTGTTCTTTTTTTTGGTAAAAAAAACTTATTTTACTGCATTCGAAAAGTGTGTATTATATTTGAATAATACTTACATATTATATTATATAATTATATCAGTATTACATATGAATAATACTTATACATACATTATTGACAATGTTAAACTTGAATACCTACTTGTTGAATTTTCAGATTAAGATAATTTTAGGAAACTGGAAAAAATACAACAAGAAAAATTGCAAAGTATGGATAATTTAAATCAAAATTATAAAATAGTGAGGTTTCACACCTCCAGGGATTGAATATAGATAAACCGTGGATGACAGACGCATTAGTTGATTGGCAGAATTTCAATTGAACATCTGTACCAGTTTGAGATCCTATATTTCCATTTAGAATCCATTGTAGAAAATTAGCGGGGTTTTCTATTCATTAGCAGATGACCAACTGCAAATTTGGCTAAAATTTAGTAATATATTTGTCGATACCAAATTATGAAAAAATCCAAAGCAGCTCACCTCACCATAACGGTTCGCCTTTGCAGCTACTTTGCAGTAATAAATCTTAAATTCTGCACAACACTTACCGCTTGCATGCGCGATCATTGCAGCATTTAAAAAGCCTCCGTAAGATGTAATGAGTCCTTTTACAGTAGCTCTCACGTACGTAGTATTAATGATGACTTTGAACTTCCTGAGACGTAAAAGTAGCGGCAATTAGATGCTACTTATACAGCGTTTTACAAGTTTTCTACTACGGTCCCTAATAAGTCAAAGATCTAAGAAATCAATTACAGAATGCTAAGAAGAAGATTAACCTTTGGATAACCGGCATTTTCCGTTTGGGATCCGTTATTTTTCGAATAGGAAATTTAAAAATATTCTAAAAAGAATATAGAACTTATATATAGCAGGATTCATACCATAAAAGTTTATTGGCGGTAATCAAATTTTATAATATAAATTTACACTAGACATTTCTAATATCAATTACAATAGTCATTTCTATCATGGAAAGTACGAATCATTTGTGACTATTCAATTGATATATAATTTAATATCTTAATTCTTTGGTTTGTTAAATTTTTTAATTTCTGCGCAATATTTCAAAAATTGAGGAAGTCTTAAAGTCGTGAAAATTTGTGTAATGTCACTATCACAGTACCTATGAAGTACTTGTCATGGCCTTAATTTAGTGCAAGCTATTAAATTAATATATGCTTGACAAATCGGACTCCATTCTTTACACACACGTATAGAGAAATCATCAACGAACCATTACAAAACTGTCAAATAACATTAGACTGTTAAAATTTAAATAATTACTATACTTTTGTCAGGTACATTTGCTAGATTCCAGTAAATTTAACTGAATATATAATAATTTTTACTTAAAAGTGTTGCCATTTTTCATAGATAATTCCTCTCTATCTACTTTGCACATGAAGACTGAGAAGTAAAATTTCGTTTTTTCCCATTTTTAAGTATTTAACACGGATCATAATACTGGTCAGAGCTCCAAAGGTTAAACAAAATGAAATTCATTCAATTCAATGCAACTTAATTCTCCGCTAAATCAACTGAAAAGTTAGACATTAGACCAATAAAACACATTATCTGTATGACCATATCTGTAGAAAGTTACACTTTCATTAAAATTCCATGGTAATTTAAATTTTCCTGATTCATAAAACAATAAGAAATCGATAATTCCCGTGTAGATGAAATCGATCGCATAGGTGAATACATTCACATATAGGGAACATCGCAGCCTTATCAAAATCCAAGTACGAATTTAACAAGACCACTGGTCATATAGAATATAAAGCCAGCAGCAGCGTCAGCAACACTCGAGACTCCGAGCTTCACCTCTATCACGCATCACCGCAATATCCTGCAAGCGCTCGCGGGAAAAAGCCGTCGCAGAGCAGAAATTATATGAGGAACGGTCACGGTCGCGGCTCCACTAATTAAATTGCAGGGAGCGCGAGTGCAGAGCTGCGGCTCACTTCTCTTCCTCTCTCTCTCGCTCTTTTATCCATCAATAATGCAAAGGAGATGTGCGCGTGTCCGGTGTACCAGAGCTCCGCACTGGTGAAATGCAAAATTCACGAGGACGCTGCTGCTGGTTGGTATTAATGCGGCTGCAGCAGTAGCCCTAATCGTCGAGAGAGAGAGAGAGAGAGAGAGAGAGAGAGAATCGGGCGCGAGCACGCAAGCATCGGGTCGCGTGCGGCACCGATATTCCACTCACACACACACACACATATACCCATACCGACGACTAATGCTAAGCTCTCTGCATTATTCGAGCGACTGTCCCACTCGTGCTCGTGCTGCATGGCCTTAATCGATAAGTGGGAATGGTTATGATTATCGCTCCACGCGTCGAGCGAATAATGCGATACTTTGCGCGTAATGGAGGCTTTCTCGCGCGACGCGTGCCTTTCCTGATGTTATACACTCCCCGGGCTCCGTGTCACTGTGTGCGTTCGTGTAAACCGGATAAGAACTTTGCGGTTTTGTCAGTTTTGTCCATCGTGGCAAACGGAGAAACTTGCTTTCCGATGGAAAGAGGATAGAAATGGAATGATAATAAAGATGGAGAGAGCTGCCGCAGGCGAGAGGAAACGTATGTTTTAGTATATATGTACTGTGGAACATACTTAAGCGACTTTGCACATGGAAATTTAATGAGCTGTGTATGTAGATAAATTACGGTGTATAGGCCTTTCAGCATTTGTTATGGGTAATGCGATGAAGGACTGTACATAGCATGCGTATCGTGAAGCCAGTTGCGGTTACTAACTCTAATTGGTTGCTTCCAGATCGAAACTTCACTTTTGTCGTTATAGTTCAATTTCTTGATCAGGCATAGTACGATATGGCGGTTATAAATGTTTAATCGGATCTGGGTTAGAATAACTATACGATGTAGCAATGACAGAACTTCCCTTTATAGTTTCGTTGGAGTTGGGTAAAAAATAGCAAATGCATAAGAATGATGACCAGGAATATCAGAAATATTGTCACAAAATAAACCAGACGTATACTATAACTCTTAAAATACCGTACTGACTTACATATGGGTCGATAAAAGATTGGGAGCCTACTCAAAACATATCATTGGTTTGGTGGAAAAAGATTCTGAAATTTCTGTTTGGAAATAGTACATTGTAAAACTAGTGCAGAAAATAGACTATTCCTGCTCATGTTACAAGCAATATTTTTTAATAAAATGCAAGGAAATAGTTCTATCTTCTCGTGCCTATCTTACGAGTCCAATGTGTGTATATACCCACTTTTATGGCAACTGCTAACTCTTTCACTCCCGTGTGGAAAGTCGACTTTTCCGCACAGTTTACGCTCAAAAAACGGATACGCCAAAATACATTTTTCATGTATGCATTAAAAAATAGTACATTACTATTTATTATATGATAGTGCGCGAAGCAGGTGATTCTCGCACGACTGTGAGGATCACCTATGCGCACATGTATCATCGTATACTATTTTTTGAAACACTATGCGAGAAGTAATTGCTTCTCCCACTTTTATTTTGCTTCTCGCATGCTTTTGGGTAATCGGCTGCTTCTCTCACACTGTTATCGAATGAGAAGTCGAACCTTTCGCACATAGTGTTTCAAAAAGGCATTTATACAATTGCTACTAACTTTAAGTCGGAAGAAAAAAATATGTTCGCCAGATAGAAGAACTTTTCGAAACTATAAAGTCATATATAATGTTGATCTAGTAGATTCTTTTCAAACTGAAATTTCAGATAAACTTTTTGCCAATAAATACGCTTACCATGCGCATTGCGCAGAGTATATAAAAAACTTATTTACTACTCAAGCTACTCCAAATTAAACCAAAATGTGCAATGCATGTGTTAAATTAACCAAGTTATGAGTCAAGTGTGAGCGTGCCTATACAGTTATCAGTTTCGAATAGCAAGCACATTCGGAAGCACATTACCCTG
>UELV01141800.1:0-23408 GCA_900490015.1 Megastigmus stigmatizans | reverse complement strand
ATATATATATATATATATTCTATTATATTAATAATATAATATTTTTTAATATATAATCTATCTTCCAGGATTTAGTAACTTTTGTTAAAAACTAATATTAATAATAATATTGAATATTTAGAATAAATTAAAGTCGTTTCGTTCTAATACGGTCTAAATTTTCTAATTAGCCGAAAAAAAAGACTAGTAAAAAATTAATAATTGAAAATAGTCTAATGGTAGCGTAAGTAGTATAATAACAGACATTGATCGAAAAACTTGTAAAAATCAATTTGATCAACGTCCAATAATGTCGCACATTATAAAGTGAGAATATGCAAGCACTTTTCAAAATGAATCCAGACACACCCTATTAAATTCTTCAACCACATGTCCGTAATTTCATCGAATAAAACTTTTTTACATCATGATAAATATTCCTTCGTGAGGAAATACAGTTGCAACAGCCGTACAGGAAACGAGAAATTCCCGATTATTCATAAGCCTGCATCGTTTATACCTCGTTCCGGAATATCAACGCAGATGACTCGTCGACAAGCTCTCACAATAGTCCTCTTCTCCCGAAAAACTTGCATTTAATTGGCTTTGCGCCCAATGTACGTAAACGCGCATTTTTCTAGATAGACGGTTAGTTCGGCATGAAATGCCAGTGTGACACTACGGCCTTGCCACATTAAAACCAGCATCAAAATGAAATTCTGCCAAAGACCACAACGCTAATTTAGTTCTTTTATATCTTTGATCTTTGCTCGCATGATTCTGCCCTCGCGCACGACTTTTCCCGGGTGAGACGTGAGAAGCTGCAAAGCGAGACGCCCCCTAAGTACCGTCGCATAACAGCCCTTTTTGTCTCGACCGCTAGGATTAATTCATTTACTCTGTTTCCGTATGTGTGTGGCGCGCGCGTGTGTGTCTGTGTGTGAGTGTGTGCTGGGCTCCTTCTGCCTTTTCTCTGGTTTTGCCTTCGTTATACGCGCAATTTAAGGAGATGCTAATTGGAGCTTTTCAGATCGTCGGATAATTAATGTAGCGTGACTATGAAAGTCGATACTTAATTAAGCATTTGTTAAGTAATTACATATTCTTGTATTATTATAATTTTTTTTATATACATGTAAATTTCTTTGAAAGCGAATTTCACAGTTATTGTTTATATTTATTTTAATAATTGAAAATGTTATTTGTAATGTAAACTAATATAAACACATTATGTGAACAATTTTTTTATATTTTTGGGTTCAATTCGTGAAAGCATTTATAAAAAAAATAAATATTTCATGGAACCGTTCTACCGCTTGTCAGGAACAAAATTGATTTTTCTTAATACGCATACATAAAGAGGGTTTCCTGCGATATATAAGCTTTCCTCTATGGTTTTGGAGAATTCAAGATGTACAGGAGTTCGCTCCATTTTATTAATGCAGCAAATCATAAATTTCATTAAAAACACGCTGTAATCACCAGACACTTCATAAATTTTTATTTTCAGCAGAAAATATTTAGTATGAACTGCGAATTCCCATTCGTATATATGAGGTCACGCGGAGATTGCCATTTTACCGTATTATTAACTTTTGTTACATTGATGTAAAAAAATTCCTGAAATCATCTCGTCGAGTTTTCATTTATAAAGGCGCAATATGAACTTTAATTAATGCCAATTAACAATTTTAATTTAATTGAGATATTTTTCTGTCCCTTGAAACAAAAGATTTTGTTTGCTTAAGGCTTGATTAATAAAATAACCAAGCGTATGATTAAATAAGTGTAAATATGATGATGTTAATAAATTAGGTGTTTTTATTAAGATAATTCTGAATAAAGAGCAATGCAATATCAAATTTTGATGATTGAAATATATATTGTTTTTATTTTTATTTACATATGCAATAGAAAACTTCAGAATACATTAATATATATCTAATGCACATTACTAGCTTAAGTTTCAGACTTGACTATCACAATACATTTTACACTTCAAAAGTTAGTCAATTACGTAAAATGTAAATTACAGGTTTTTAGTTGACTTTCAAAGTTTAAAGTGAATTATATTGAAAGTGGAAATTCTTTGTTTCTCAATACTCTGGACAAGCATCTAAAACGCCGAAGACTCGAGAAACAGAGAATACATATATTCTGGACAGAGATGTACTGACTGCTATAAAGCGGGGGTGTACCATAGGAGATTTCCAAGTCACGTACACTTCATTCGGCCTTGAAATTTCTGAAAAATTTCCATTTTGCCAGCAGATGTTTTCAAGCATCTCTGCAGCACTTTCCGAATGAAATAACTAAAGTTTCCGAGCTGTTATATACAAAAAAAGTTTATATATCGCATTGTATTGGAAAAATTTTACCTAGCATTTGAAATATTCGATATTGAGTATAACATTGTAACGCATGTATTCGTGTGTAAATATTAGTTAGTTACAATGTGATTGATTCAATTTTCTTTTTATTTCGTAAAATGCAGTTTAAGCTTTTTTGTAATAATAATAATATTTTTTTTGCAAGCTCACTTATCCTTTATTTCGATGCCTATTTGAATTTATGCTTAATGTATTTAAAAGCCAATCTTTTCCCCCTATTTTGTTTAATATCGGTGTCCTGCAGCTATATCAATATTGACGCAGACATAGATTCATGAAAATTTTTAGCCAGTTTTTAGCTAAATTTTTTTCAGTATATTGTATGTTTAGTGTTCACAAAACATATACCATTTGAATAATATATACCAGTCGAGCTCGGCAATTTTCTATTCTCGGAAATGAAAGAACAAATATTGTCAAATTTCAATCGATAATATTTGTTCGCAAATATTCTGATTTGGACGCAAATCCTCACTAGCGGTAGATTACTTCGTCAAGTCACAAAATCCGTAATACGCAAAAATATTGCACGTAATAGCGAAACGGTCGCAGCTCCGCATCAGTTATAAGAGCTTTATACGAGCCGCGGCAGACGTATAAAATAAAGATATGGCCGCGCGGGAATATAAGCTCGCGTTTCCCTTGAAAATTCAAGCTTCGACAGCAAGTCAGTGAGCAGCTGAATGCATAATGACAAAGACAATTCGGTGCAGGTGTTCGACTACGCGGACAAATAAAACCCGCGCGCGGTCCTCTCGTCTAAAGCGCAAACGAGCGAGCCTCTATTCTTATATTTAAATCTGTTTTACCTCGAAGTGTTCGGACGCGCGAAATCCGCGGAGAGCCACATAAAACAATGTATTTCAAAGCCACGGCGTGTGTTATACGCGCGGGAAAACGATCGCGCAATAACTTAAGCTGCATCGGTAGAGCGTCAAGCCGAGCGGCGCAAAGCTCGAATAATTTTCCCCGAAAATCGCGTGCATATATATAAAGAATCGGACACTCCGCGACGCAAATAAACGAAAAGAATTTAACCGCGCGGCTATACCCGAATCCACAACAAAGCCTGCCAATCTGCCCGGGGTTTTCGAGTGTTTGCTGTCTTATATCTTATTATATGCACCAGGTACTTAGTCTTCGCCGGATGATCGTTTGGCATCGCGCGTCTACGTACTAGGCAAGCGCGCGGAAAGCTCGTCAAGCCAAGCGTGACGGCCGCAGCAGCGCGGATCTGCTTTCTTCAGCCGGTGAATACGCGCGCGCGTCGCGTGAAGCTGCCAGAAACATGCATCTCTGTGTGTGTATGTGTGTGCGCGGCGAATAACAACGGAGGCTATGGATGCAGTCGAGTTAACAATGACGGTACTCGATGCAGTTTGTCTATTCCGCTGAGGATGTACGGGAGAGTTTGAGTGGTTGGGAATATCGTTTGCAGTGTTGGAAACTGCTTTTCTGTGTCGTTAATTGATAAATGTGCGGCTGCAGATCTTTAAGCTCGAGTGTACCTTTTTTTTCCTTGGGATTATTGTTATTCGGGTTTGTATCACACCAAGTGCACTTTTAAATAAAAACGCACATTTTCGAATGTTTGTGGTTGTATAGAAGTAGGTAGAAAGCTGATATTTTATGAAGGTCGTGTTTAAATGTTCAATTTAACAGATATGGATTAATTTTAAAATACTATTATTCATAAGAAATCTTTTAATTAAAAAATATCGTTTAAATTCGCGAAAGACTATAAAAGCGTTACAAAAGGCCGCCACGTGAAAAACCGTGTACAGGATTATAATTAACCTATTTTATTTAAAAATAGAAAACATAAACGCTATTCTCTTACATCTTTAAAGTTCGAAAGTAGCACTCGCTTAGATTTCTATATACGTAATACGCGCGGCGAGGCAATTCGCCGCCGGGTAAACATTGGCCCACGCCGCGATATTTGGCACTTCTAATTTAAAATATCATTGGAAGCGGTCGAACGGCTCTGAGTGTGTGTTCGCGCACAAGTCGTGGGGCGCAAGAGAAAAGAGAGCTCGATCTATTTTCCTGGTATATTCATGTATATGCGGTCTGGCGCTTGGGGGATCATCGAGTCTCTCTCTCTCGCGTGGTGCACGAGAACGCTATTTATTAGGCTGATTTATGTGCGCTCGCGGCCGTATAGAACAATGTTTGAAAAACAGTTGCTTTTCTCGTACAACTATTTAAATTTATGTCGTTCCAAGAGTGTATATTATCTTTTTTTTAAAAGTATTTTGTTTTAAGTTAGTAAAAGGGAATGTGCATTCGGTACGAGTCTTATTTCTTTTAGTACATTGGACGTTTGGCCTAGTTAGTGCGCTTTCTTCTAAACTAATGTAATTGGCGCGTATACCGTAACTAGGTTATTTTTCGCATGCGATATAAGATAAAAGTAATGGTGTCTCGTTATTTTTTTCACGCCAGAAGAATTTAGAACAAATTTGCTTTGTTATTTTGAGCGATGTAAAAATGTTTATTCGAGTTCGATTGAAATGCCATCGCCTTACTAGATATACCATACAGTTCTGCACGTTCTTATTTTAAAAGTCTAAAAATAATTGTTATTTATAAACTCGACCGATGAAATATTAAAATCTGTCACAGCGCCTTTGATGGCGCGAGATAAATGTTTTGTCTTGCATAGCTATAATGAAATCCACATTTCTATTTCTATTTAAAAATCCAATTAAGCTTTTATCCTCGAAAAAGCGTACATACGTTACTTTTTCGTCCATTCAGAGATTTTAACTATATATATATCCTTCTGAACGAAATCTCGTGCACAATAATGACGTGCAAGCAAAATTAATGAAACCAAAAAAACTAAATTGTCTTTCCTCACGAGATGCACTTTCCCATTTTTTCAACAACAATTTTTCCCATTAATTCAAAAACTTTCTCTCTCTCTCGCTTATCTCTAAACTAATCCAGCATGGCTGATCTGTTCGCAGGTATAAACGAGAGCTGCAGATGCCGGCTCAGCGAGTCAGGAGAATCGAGTCGTCGTCGTCGTCATCGTCGTCGTGGTTGTCTTTGGGACTACAGGATTATCGTAGTAGAGCCACAGAGATCGCGTGACTGAGTTGCGCCAGAGACGCGGGTTTGCGGGACGACGGCTGCAGGCGCGTCGCCTCGATGCGAAGCAGACACAGACACAAATGCTGCAGGGACTACGCGAAGCTCCAGCCTGCAGGTTGGCTGTGTTGTTTACGCGGCGCGATTGAACGCAGGGAACTTTAGCGGCGAGAACGACGTCGTGGATAAAGCGAGGGCCATTTTTCTGCCGAGCTATGCCGAATCGAATGAAAGCCCTATATAATCAAGTACGATCCTACACATATACAGTACTAATTCCTTTTTTTTCTTCCTTCTTTTCATTGCTCTCGCTTATTCTCCCGTGGGGAGTTTTTTCTCGGCTCTTTCTTTATGAGGGTTGTGCCGTATAAAAAGTAGACGAGGAGAGATAGACGTTGAATCGTTTGCAGCGATGATAACTGTTGGATGGACGAGTGGCTTAAAATTCTTATATCGTGCTTTATATGGAGCTGTGCGTATAAGGAATCTCTAACGATATAGTCCGTATCTTCTGCGAGATGAAATTCACCAAATTAGTTCTACTCCTTATCGTTGATGGTTTTGCGTAAAGTGAAACGCATAAAATTGATAAGAGGATGTGAAAGAGTTTTGAATATGATTTTAATACCGACAGTCCGAATATATACGGACATAAATATATATTTATATGAATTGTTGTATATCGTATACGTTAATGGCTAAGATGTTTTTGATCGAGTACAATATGTGGACAAAAAGTATTTGACGTTCTTATTTTTCAATGACTATTTGTTTGGGTGATATAGAGAGAATGATCTGAATGCCCTATTGAAAATGAAATAAAATTATCGCAATCAAAAACAGTATGTTTAAGCATTTAATAAGCTTCATATGAGATACACGATGAAATTGCCAAAGAAGTTTATAAATTGAAAACACTTGAATTTACTAGAAATTTTCTGGATGAAAACATCTTGAGTGTATGAATTCAAAACATTTTATATACTGGCAATTTAATTCCAGGAAATGCAAACGCACTTCAAAGCATAGCTTGAAAAATAAAAAAAGACAGCCGCAGCTGAAAAGAACTTTTGAATTTTCCGAATGAATGCACGCAGTAAAATCAGTTTATATGACTCGTGATTTTATCATTTAAATAATGTATCTTGCAAACTTGTTTGAAAAAAGTAACGCGCAATAATTGTCAGCACTGTAAACATTATTAAAATATAAAATTTAAAAGTCAATCCATTACTTATCCATATTGACAGTCTTAAGATTGACGAGTTGGTGGAATTGAATCTAAGCGATAATGACAATAAAATGTATGTCACTTCAGTGTGAATATAGTTTTAATATTGAAAATGAAATTTTCTTTTTACTTTTTTCCAACTTCAAATAATTAACGAAGTAATAACTTTGTCTGTTTAGATTCGGATCTGAAGATAATCGATTGAAAAATAAAAGATGAAGGTATAAATTAAAAATCAATTATTCCAATTAACCCCCAATAATCGAAGCAATGAAACAATACATACGACTATAACGAATGGTCGCCACCAATACAGAGCGAAAAACCTCGCTTTGACAGCTCCTTGCAGATATGCGCAACCGCAAAACAAAAACCCCCTCTTAACCCTCCTCTCTTTCACTCTCAGAAAAAAAAAAGCGAAGCAACTAAAATAACCCGAAACTGCATTATTCCCGCGCATTCCCGCGACTGTAATTTTAGCCGCGTAACCCCCATACGCAATCGCTGGCAATTTGTGCGACGGCGGCGCCAGGCAACCAATCTCACCCCCTTTTTCCAGGTGATATTCGAGCGAAGAATCCTGCTGGCCTGCACGATCCTGATCGGTCTGTCGGTGTGCGTGTGGGCCGTGTCTATAGGCACCGATCATTGGCTATCCGCTCGACCACGTACCGAGGATGGCTTCATCATCGTTGGCGAAGTTGGCCTCAGGAACGGCACCAAGGTCTTTCTCGGTGGACACTCGGGCCTATTCAGGGTCTGCTCTTACGGCTACATCAACGGCACCGAGCGCATCCCTTATAGTAAGTGTCCTGTCCACTCTCTCTCTCTCTCCCACTCTCTGTTCTTTTCTGTGTTGGATTCTTATATATATATATCGGTGCGGCGCGAGTATTGTGCAATATCCGCCGCGACGGAGCTTTTATTGCGCGGGATTCGCTTATTCTCCAGAATGCACCAGACAGCGGAACAACTTGATTGGAATTTTTTTATGGCTCGCGATATACTTGCGTTCTTGTTGTGTCATCGTCTCTCGATACAATTCGGCCCCGTTAAGCGGTAAATACGCTGGAGCCTTGGCGCAGTAGAGAATTGATTTCAAATGATATTTAGATAAACGGAGTCGCTGAGAATGTTCACTTATCCGCGAACCTGTGGCTTTTATAACGCGAGTATTTTGTGTGAATGTCTAAGTTTTGAAAATACAGTGCTATAGAAAAAAAGCTATATAACTTAACGTATAATATAGCTTTAACGTTTATTTTAAAATAAATTCTAGTGCTGTTTGTATAAATATTGTATGTATGTCATAGATTTCAAACTAAGAAGAGGGTAAAATCTATTAAATAAATATTACATTTAACTATGAAAATTGTCATATTTTTTTTTTATATTCCTTTTATCCATAAATGAGTAATGGATTAAACTGTGCAATAAAAAGTAGAATAGGATACCTTTATTGGACTTTCAAAAGTTTTCCTCTTTTACTTGAAACAACGAAAGTATGAAAAGTTAGTTTGAAATTGAATGTTCTATAGGGGTAGTGACAAAAAAGTCTCGGTCAACTGTACAAAAGCCCAATGTAATAGAAACAAAACTGTGACCCAGCAATTATTTAACAAAGCTATCGAAAAATTGAAAAGTCGCAGTGAGATTATCCGGGGTCTTGTGCTCGCGTACAATGCGGCAAGACAAACAAGCCAGTCCATCCTAACCGGAGCTTTTTTTTTCTTTCGGTTCTCATATATATGCGAATCCAAATATATATGTATAACGTGATGAGGAGAAAATGCGTGGCGGTGACACGATAAAGAGAAGCAGCAGCAGCAGTAGCAGCAACGACCGAGATAATGACGACAAAGACCTCGAGTAGGGGGAATACACTTGGAGGAATTTTCGTTTCCCAGCACGTGATTATACGTGAAATCATCGGGTGGCGCCTCGCGGCTCGCATTTCCCCAAATACTTCATATTTCTACGCCAAAGGGATGAAATCCTATTGTTTGACGTATTTGCATAAAGCGAGAATTTTTTTCCTTTTTCTTTTTTAATGAATTGCATTAGTGTAATTGTGTTGGTTTCGATTGATATTTTATTCACGACAACTGATCTGTTTTTTATTTTATCGTTTGCTTTCTATTCTCTATACAAAGCGCGATTTATTTATAGTCAATATTTAATTGAAATATAGATATTAACGAATCTTGTAAAAAAAATAATACACTCAACAAAATAAAGTATTTAAAAAGTGTAAAAATAAAATACTTTTTTGAAGCGAATAAATCTCGAATAAATTTACATCTCTAGTGGATTTTTAAATTTATTAACATTTACATTTAATATTGTTAGGTGTATGATAATTTAGTGTAACGTTACCAAACTCTAGGAAACATTAAATTAATGTCAGAGAAACTTATAAAGTGTAGTTCTTGGTTTGCGTGCGCACAGTGTACAGTTTTTCGGAGAAGCTTGCGCGGTAATTTTCAGCACGACATTCGTATTTGCTGAGCGTGACGCGAACTTAATGATACATTGACGAGATTGTAAATTACGGTATATGCTCCCGCAATTATTTACTTCCACGATTTATATGATTGATAAAAAGTTTATAATTAAAAATTTATGCCAGAATCATATTTTAGATTAATTTAATCGGGGCAATGAAAAACTTTAACGAGAAGACACGCCTTTTTGAAATGATTAAACACGGTATGTTTATGCACAAAAAGGTAAAGAAAAAATTTTTTCATAAGAACTAGGGTTACTATTAATTGTGATGCGAACCGTAACTAGTACACACGCCCTCAGTTTTATTAATAATCTTCTATCCTTAGATACAAATTTTCAGCTCTAATAACTTAATAAAACTCGTTATTATGGAGTGAAAGTTTCTTAATTGTCAACTTTGTCACATCATTTTATAGCATATACTACGCGATGAACATTTATTATTAACTTCTTGTTAAAGAACTTCATTAAAACGTCAACTTCCCGAAGTATCGGCTCAAACAATGCACTTGATTCAATATCGATTGGTATAACGAACGAGAAAAGCGCCGGAAAAAATAAAGAAAAGCAAAACAAAGGGCCTTTAGTAGTGTTTATTTTTATTCGCCCGAAGAATTTACAGCTCGCAGAATCCAATCAAGCGTAATCGTTCCCGATCTGGCAATTGTCAAGTTAAACAAAATTGATCTTTTTCCTCTCTCCATTTCTCTTGCAGACGAGTGCATTCAGAATGAAATGTTTCCGAACGAGATGAAACCGAAACGGGAACGACGGCCAGACGCTGACAAGACACTCATAAGTAAGTAGAATGAAAAACCGAATTCTTCTGTACAATAAACTCGGTTAGAAAATTTATTTAATTACAAAAATATCGTATTTCTGCGGATTCATTTCAAGGGGGAAAAAAAGCAAGTAGGTTAAGTAAACGAGAAATAATGTTCAATTTTCCGTACAGTATATTCCAGTGATATAGACCGCAAGTATTGAGCTTCGTGGCTGGCGTGTAACATTTTCTTTTTCCATACGAATGGTCCGCAATATGTATAGCATAGGTACCCACTTGAGAAATGCGCGGAGAAAAATGTAGTTTGGTTAACGAAATAAATTTTTTTTTGTTATTTCCAGATGTATAACAAACTTCTTGCTCAGTGAATTAAATCGTTTGTATTAAATTACGGAAGAAAGGTCTTATTTCAGTCGGAGGTACCCCATTACAATACTGCACTCGTTAATGAATTTGACCACTCAACTTTATTTTATTACATGCCTCGCGACATTCGTTTCTGGAAAAGGCCTGTGCCGCGCAGCTGTTATTTTTAATTAAGTTTGCGAATAAGTTCAGCGTTACACATTATACGGCCGTTTGGCTAAGTACACTCTCGGTGACTCGTAACTTATGTATATTCCGCTCAAATATTAACAGACTTCTTACTCCGTGTAATGCACGAATACAAATGGAAATGTGAACTATGTTTGAAAAAGCCAGTCTGCCAGTAGATGTAAACCAGTAATTATCATACGCGTCCTGTCGTTAACCGCAACTCTCTTAATTATGAAAATATTAATGTTTTTCCAACGTATATAAATTAAATTTAAGCGCGCGCGTGATTATCTTTTGCCCACATTTTACCGGGTAGATTTCAAGGGAGTAATGAAGCCGAGGGCGTCGCGCGACTTTGGACGCTGAAGTTTTAGAAAGACAAGTGGCGGATCACGGCGTGTCTCAAACGTTTCTCCCCTGAAACTTTCTCACCGCCCCGAGGCTCGCTAGCAAATACCTAATCGAAAGGAAACGAGAGCTGTGATTCGAGAGGAATCATTGCGCTTTGCTGTGAGGTATGTGCCTGATGCCTCCGGGATTTATTAGGAGTGCTAAAATTAACGAAATAAAGTGGCAATTATTACAGCTTACTTTAACCACCGGAATATCATTGAAGAATGAATAACAGTTAAAATATTTTGCTTCATCGGGGTGGAAGCTTCTCTGTATTTAATTTTCGTTGAAATATTTTTTTGCGTATTTTGACGTAGTTATAATAGGGGAAGACATAATTGGCTATGAAGTTTGTATGTACTTCGAGTAGAGATGATTTTGAAGCTCTTAATTGTTTAAGCTCATAATCACGTCAAAATGAAGTACTGCGCGCAGAGATGTAATTAACTGGTTTAATTGAAAACAGCTTTAACAAAGCGAATGATTTGAGTATAATAATGCGGCTCTGATAAAATCTATAATAAAATAAATTATTATATGAACAATTCCTTTCTTAAAATGTTTTACACACGAGCAACATTATTATAAAATTATGAAAACAGTTTAAAACTGGCAAATTTAAAGACTATCATCACTCAAGAAAGAGGCGCACACCCTTTTCGTTTCCAGGCCCTCAATTATTCATGTCGAATCTAAACTTTTCTGCGGGCATGTTAAGTGTTAGATTTCAGTAAAACCTGCTATCTATAATATAAGAAGTTTATACTTATAAAGTGTAATACTATCAAGTAGGATTGTATAAAGAGATCATGAAAAATAAAAGAACATTTATTATTCGAGATGAGTAAAAAAAATGTATTTTACACGTTTACTTAAAAGGTGCTTTGTCAAACATTCTAGAATAATTTCTAGCTTAAAGTCTTCAGTTTGTCTTTTACTTTCAGTGTAAAAATAGTTTTAAACTTTAACTTCTTGAAAATATACTCGAATGCAAACGTTCAGCTGGTTGTGAAATACAACAGTTGCAAAACCTCCTGCACCGAAATTAGAAACGATACAAGATTTACACTCCATTTATATAAACTCACAATATATATATGTATAAGTATAAAAAACAAGATATTTTCTCTTTACCCATTTGCTGGTGTAGAAATTCAATGTAATAACTAATTTTTTTGCAAGAATACTCGAAAAGTGGTGTGCTTCTTTTGTAATAATACAACACATAATTCTCTAGCAGTTTTCGAATATTACAAAAATCCAATGAAAATGCAAATGAAATATTACCCGATTCAGTCTTTACATTAAAATATCGCAGCAACATCTCAGCAAATAATATTCCAAGAAGTCGGCATTACAAGCCACTCGAAAATCCGCATAGGTATATATTTACCCACAGACGAAATGAGAATATTCGCTTGGGCTCACCTTGAACGACGGTATTTCGCACAGATCTACAGACATATACGTGCGAAAACTTACGGTCGCACATAAACCCATTGTACGACTATAGCGCACGTAAACACGCCTATGCATACGCTTTTCGGTGCACGGGTGCACATATTTTCGTGACATATTCTCACTCTGTCGGCCTCCTTCTCTCGATCCACAACAGAGTAGTAGCACATATATCAGCCTGCAGCTACAGCAGCAGAGCTTTAAAAGCTCTCGTTCGGCGTGCCTCGTCGCGACATTGACACGAATCACGCGCGATCATAAAAACACACACTGCAAGGTGCGAATCAGTTGGGATATACGAACCCCCTACGGATTTCTCTCTCCCTCCTCGGGGCTTTTTTGTTTCGGTCCATCGGGATATAAACTGCGCACGGCCAACGGCCAGCTAAATGGTCAGATAGCAGTGGCTTTATATACCACGTCTACACGTGTGTGTAATACACTCTCGGAAGTCATGCATAAAATGAAGTACCGGTATTGCGTATACGCTTCGAGTACCCTCTGTAATGTGCATATCACGCGTGAGTGATACCAATGGTCGAGGTATATATATACACAAGGGGTTGAGGTTGAGGGTATAGACACTCTGTTGCTAGCGCTTTCTATTTTCACCTCATTAAGCGCGATAAAGCTCAACCGACGGCTATGCTATGCTCTATAAGTATCACCGCCAAAGTCTTTTATCCATTCGATCGACTGAGAGAGGAAGAGAGAGAGAGAGAGAGAGAGAGAGAGAGAGAGAGAGAGAGAGAGACTGCCGGTAGTACACGGATGCGCGCTTCTTTCATTTCCGACTGGAGTAAACGTCGTTAAAACGAACGGCATCTAATCAATTTTCTTCGCGTCTTTTTATGTCTTTTCGAGAGCCAACGAGAGTGGGGTAAAAGCCAATCGCTCTTCTTTCTACTTCTTCGGAGCCAATTAGCCAAGAGATTGCTATGCGAAAATCTTATGCAATGTATATAGAATGCGATCCATACGGCCAGCTTCTAGAATGTTGTTTATCGACTGTGCGCGGCGGACGAAACCGAGTTATGAAAAGTAGATTATTATTACACCGGGAGGGAAGATTGATTGGAAGTGAAGTGTGTGGCAGCTGCTGAACCGAGGCAAATTGACGGATGCATAAAACTTTTTGTTGTTATGAAGCATCACAAAAATATTGCTCCTTATGGTGGGGTAAGCGCGAAAAGTTAGTCCACTAGCTTAATTCATATTGCGCTCGATGAAGACGTAAAGCTCTATATTTTCCCTTTGTTATTGTGCTCTTAAATATATTAAAAATTCCTTGCATTTAGTTTCGTTGGCCCAAGTCAAATTTAATCGTCTGCTATAAGCACTCGAGTAATCGACCATGTATATAACGTTTAACATAAATTATGTTTAATGCACTACACCGATTATAATGGATTCGCTATTAAATATATAATGTACAATAATTTATGTTATCGATATTGTATAACGCATCCAAATACAATTTACGTGTATCAATATCCCATCTGCATTTGAAAGGCAGACAGTTAAATATGATGACAGGTTTGGCGACGGCAATATTTTACGTAACCGAGCTTGGCACACGTATTTTTGTTCGTATAAACACCGCTCAGACGTATATGTGATAAATAACGCAGAAACATTTTCCGCTAACTTAAACTTAATGAGATTAGCTGTATCCGGAAATCCCGGGAAATCCCGCCGAACGGAGATGACCACAATTTGCCGATTTGATTGTTCGCAAAACATCATCGGAAGTGAAGCTGCGGGTAATAAACAATGCTCGAGGTAGCTTATATGTCGACAGCGTTTAATGCAGCTATAATGGACAGTAACCTGGGATAGCCATTGGCTTGTAGTGAATAAGGCATAAGGTGTAGGCTTAGGTGACTAGCTCCCGATTCAATAACACCAGCGCATCGAAGTAGCCGGTAATGAATAACGTCTGACGTATACCTCCCGTACCCCTGGCAATAAATATTTTACAAGGGCTCGTAAAAACTCGCCAATATATACTGCATGGACATCGATTTATTACCCAAATATTAAAAAATTTATAGTGGCGATTAAGATTTTTATTTAAAGTTTATAGGATTGTGATCGATCTGTATATAATTTTAATGCTTGTTCTTTCAGATTATTCAAGGACAGACGTGTCCTTTGCGATCATAAGCATGTTCGTCATGATCATGGGCTTTGGATTTTCCATTTATACGTTCCGGAATCCGCGCTATATGTTCAAGAGACTGGCAGGGGGAATTCATTTCATTACGTGTAAGTGAAGATATTGAAACAATTACTGATCCATCGTTTATTCGCTAAGCAAATATCTGTCAGGATAACACAGGCATTTGAAACGTGTGCACTTGTTCACTTTGATCGAGAAATATCAATTTTATAACTTAAAGCGATATTGACATTTCAAATGAATTTGACCGATACCAAAATTTATAAAGTTTAAATAAATGTACGTTCAGTGTTGAATAGCGTAATTTTTATCAGATTATGAAACTGCGGAATTTATTGTGATTTTAAGCGAATTTCGATAATTTTAGATATTTTACGAAAGATAAAAAGTGCTCTCTGAGGTTTGATGTGAGTTTGATAAATTTTACGATATTAATAAAGACGAAAAAACTGGTCTTTCAAATTGGAGCTACATAAATATTAATTTTATTTACCGAACGAAATGAATTTATGAGAGCTAGTTCGAGTTATAAGAGAATCGGTTTTCTTTAAAATTAGTTCAAAAATTAATTTTAAAGAATAGATTTTATTACGAAGATTCTAAGTAAGAATTAAAAATGGAAAGAGTCACTTTATAAAATATTAGCTATAAATAATTTTCATCTATAGGAATGCAGGCGGGTTATAAGTGCGTATTAGCAGTTAAAGTATAGCAGAAGTCGCGGTCGATCAGACATCGTTATAATGCGCAAAGTATAATGCTTATACAATAAAACTTATTTTTAAAACGCATCAGTACTAGAAAGATTATTTTTTGTATTAAAAGTATTAAATGACTATTTAAATTCATAGCGAGAATGAATAAGCTATATAATCTTCTAGAATTTTTAGTTGTCGAATTAACGCGGTTTTAATTCGGAATCCTTTTGTTATAAAATGAGATTTGAAGTGAATTGTGACGTAAATTAAATTTATGATGTGAGAATTATTAAAGATAGGATTATGACTTTACTATTTTACTTCATTCCATTTCCAATTTTTTTATGATCTGGTACTTTTTTTTAAAAAAGAATCTAAAATCAAAGAAAATTCCGTTACTGATTTAGAATCCAATAAATATACATTCATAACTGTATCGAGATCGTAAAATCGTTTTAATAATGATCTTTTTTATTTTTACGCTTTTATATTTTTATTTGATTGTTTAAACAAAATTTATTTTAGTTATTTCTATTTTTCTTATTTCTAAAACACTTGTGTCTATTGACATATCTTTCAAATCATAATAGAGTTAGAACAATAATAATCTTATTCTACTAGTTTTGCTTTAGTATTAAATGTTAGAATTACTAATATATATTAGTATTGATCGGCATCATCAGTGGTATAGCAATCGAAAGCAATAAAGAAAGTTAAAATAGTTGTAAAACTTTTTTTTTAATATTTGGAATACCAGACAACTTTACGGATCGCACTAAATAGTTAATGTTGGACTATTTAACATCTGGCTTTTGGCTGGCATAAATAATATTTGGCATAAGTAATTTTGCCAAAACTGAAATAATGACTTCCATTGTTTAAAATATATGTACACTCTGAAGTATTTAATTCTGTCCGAACAAAATTTAAATTTTAACCGAGATGTGTATCTACTTATAGGTATAGGTATACTTTTTCAGATAAGGTTTTCAAATGTTCCAAATATTTGAAAATTCGTTCGGACAGATTTAAGTACCGCAGAGTGTATGTACATACCTATCTTGAAAAACAGCAAGATATTAGGAATTCATGACAGACGCATGACTCACTGGCTAATTAGGGCACAGGAGATTAATTTTTCTTCGCCTGGTCAAGCGCCAACTGCTGAAAGCACGGCGCTTAATTAACCATTTTATTTCGGCAGTAAATTGATTTCACTAAACCAGTCAGAAAAAAATTTTTAAACCTAACTTTATTATAGGTGAAACGGCGCTATTATTAGTTTGGCCCACTATCATTTAACATACTAAATTCTCGGCCAGATGGTTAAGTATTATTTGATGGAGTGAAATGGACCATTGCACTTTATTTCTCACATTTTGATAGATCATCAAGTAAAAGAAATAAGAAAAATATATATCACTTGCTAAACAAAATTAAAAAAAAAACTATTGAGGATATTCTTGCTCATTACGGAAAATAATAAGCTGATCTGTAAAATCATAATTATCAAGCTTCATTAATCTGTTATTCAATCTAAATATCTCATTTGCCCTTGTAAAACAATTGTAGGTATCAACATTTTCATCGAGCCATTCCAATTCGCAAATCATTCTTTTCACTCGGAATTCACTTGTAAAAAGCTCAAGTGACGTTTAGGCGATATAGTATATAAAAGCTAAGAAAGCCGTTGCGGAAAAAAAGAAAAAGAAGAAACTTGACTGTTGCAGGCGCGTGCGTGATGGTGGTGATCCAGGTGATGCTGTCGTCGAGGGATTACGGAAGCAAGCGCGACAATTGGATATTCCCGAAGAGCGCGGATCTACAGTTCGGCTACTCCCTGATCCTCGCCTGGTTCGTCTTCCTCGGCAATCTGTTCGCGGGCTTGTCCTTTATGTTGTTCTCGAGGAAACGCAAACGGGACAGAGCGCCGAACGACGAGCTCGCCATGGCAGACGAGCCCACGATCATCGGCCGTTGATCCGAGAACATTGTTTCCCTTTCCTCATCTCAGTGCTGGCTCTTCTCTAACGAGCCGATGTTTGAAAATATTAGCAAAGCCGCGAAGCGTGTGCGAATATTTACCTGCGGTACGCAGTTTTGAAGAATCTACGGGCTACGTTGCGATGTATAGTGATAATTTAAATGATCGAGCGAGATTCTTAGTTCTATAAACATAATGACGCTGCGACGAGAAATTATGGGTTATTATTGGGTGCACCGAAAAATGTTACATACGAAGCTTATCCGCGTCGAGAGGAGTGTTTTGAACTTTAACTGTACAAAATGTTATTTTCCTTTGTTTTCTTTTTTTAAAGAGTTTGGTATATATACATATATACATATAATGAGCTCGACTGTTGTCGTCAAGCGCTTTTTCCTCGATGTGGAAATGTAAATGTTACCGTGTGCTGTTGAGAGAAAGAAAAAAAAGACAAATTGCCTAAATGACATGCGACACCGGTGAGGCGAAGCGAACAAGTTTAAAAAGAAAAAAAAAGTAATAATCGTGCAAATGGGCGCTTGTAAAGTGGGAAATTGCTGTTTAAATGAGGGCGGCCGTAAAGAGGCGCCGGTGGCCGTTGCGTTTTATTGGGATCGCAGACCTTCTCTGCTATCCATAATCTTTTCACCATATCGGAACTTGCTTTATGTGTCGCGGCGAATATCAATTTCGAGCAAAATCGCGTTCTCTTACTTTTTAACGTTTCGCGAAATTCTATATCTGCAGACGCGTAGCGTTGATGCCTAATTTCTGTTTTTTTTTTTTTTTCGTTATTCTGTACTGTTGATAGTTGCAAAAACGTTGAACGTACATTATAGCGGTTATTTATATATATATTATCAAATAATTTAAATATATTTCGTCGGAGGCTATAGCCGATTATAAAATCGATTACTTTGAAAAGTTAATGAAGCCATGTACATGATGTACAAATCTCTAGCGTTGTAAAGAGAAATGAGGAGAAACCTCAGCAAGTAATGTTTTGTACAAGACTTTGTTTCCTCAGTGTGATATAAACTGAAACCTTCTTCTCTTTGATGTATGCAATATACTGATGTATTTAAAATCAAACTTGACCTGTAATCGTTATAGAAAATACAATAAATGAGGTTGTACTCTTTTCTCTTGACCTTTTGCTTGTTGACGACTTTCGAAAGAAATCCTATAAATATGTAAGAAAAATGCCACCTTCGTTGTTAGATACCACCTTTGTACTTAAGCACGTTAATAGTGGAAAGACATGTACACTACGTATACATATATATCGTTAAATGCTATTGAAGCGAATGGATAAAATAGAGGGGAATAAGGAGGAGATTGTAAATCAAAAGTGAGGTTCAATAGATTCGAAGAGTAAATGTACTTTAGCATTAATTACAATCGCTATTTTTTCAGTACTCAAAACAGTATAAAAACTTTGTACTTCACCGTAGAAATAAGAGCTCTATTCTTCATAGCGTGTACATGATGACCAATATGTCAGACCAAAATTCAAAGCGAAAAATCTCTTCTATGGATATCTAATATTTTTAACGACGTTTTATCTTTTTACACGAGCGATAGTTTTGAATCTGTAAATAATGAGAAAGAATTTGTGTACATTTTTTCTGGTATTATTTGTGTCATAAACAGCATATACAATCTTTAAGTCTGTGTCTGTCTCATTCCTTTTTACAAATACCTTTGTTAATATAAGCGATCGACGATATATATATTCTTCATAATTTAACGCACACTCTCTTTTTTTACCGACACATTGATTTATTTTCTATTCTCGTTTTATTTTTGACTTTTCAGTGGTACGGGATAAACGGGACTACCTACACACTAAAAAGCACGTCGCGCTCGCGTTATTTCCGTGCGATACGCGCGGCGTCACGTGCAACATGTGTTCAATCTAATATCACGGGTAAAAAATCTTTGTGCATTGTATATACTTTCAATGAAAAATCACCGTACATATAGCTCGACGATTAATTGTCCCCAATTTCATTGAGTTTGATGGACATGTAGAGACGGTGACTCGAACTTGGAGCTTAAATGCAATGTTAGTGGTCCATCTTTTTTCTCTTATTTTTTTTTTCTCTTTTTTTTGTTTCTTTAAAGTCTCGCGTGTACAATATATCTAACAGTCTACATTTTCGAAGGTAAAACGATGTTTTTACAAAACGATATATATTGATAATGGCACAGAAATACAGTACAGCGCGTTTTCAACGCTCATAATATAATGTCTCACAAATCGAGGAGGCACAGATCCAATTTTATCGTGTTTTACACGTGTCTTACATAATTGAAGTTACCGACTAACAGTTAATTGGATATATCTTTTTCCTTCTGTTTTTTTTTTCAGTTTTCGAAAACGAAATGCGTTCGATCGTGCGTTCCTCTGTACATTGATACACTCGGAATCTTTCACTGATTGTCCAGCAACAAGCTTTTCTCGCACGACTCGATCAAGTCGAAATTCTTAATCGAACAGACGTCTTTGTCATCTTCCTTGCAGGTTTCCTTTTTGGCATCACTCTCGCACTCGGATTCAACATCACTGGATGGGACGATCTGCACTAGTCTTGCATATCTGAAATATGAATTTTTTTTAGTACGATATAAGAAAACTTTTACTCCGATGCAAATCAATTAATTAAAATTCATTTTAATAATTCATTTAATTTATATTTAATTTATGATTTTTTAATGTATAACATATATGCACAACTCAAATCCATTAGCACGAATAATTCGTAATTAATTCATAAATTAGTTTTAAAATAAATTATGTAGGTGCATATTAAAGTTTCACTATTTATAAAAACAAACTTTATGTCATTAATTAAATAGCTTTCAAAACTTCTGGTATTAAAAAATTTCATAGTTTTTTTCACATATACGTTATTATATTCCATCTATACTTTGATTTTTCTTTCGCGTTCCACTATCGAGCTGAATAAAATAACACGAAGCTTCCTATACATCTATTCCCAAAAATATGGCTTTATTTGTAAAACGAATAAAAAAAAAAAGCGAAATTGGAAGTGGAAGTACACGGGGTTTGCCGTCAGTTTTTCCCTTCGTACAGCCGCAGCGGACTCTGAAGAAATATACGAAAGATTTGAAATTGTATATATATACCTGACGGTATATCAGACTGGCGTAGTTTTCCTGAATGAGCTCGATTTCCATCCGCTATTTCTCACGGTCTCCGGCAGGGGCGGTAGATTTTCACCTAGATCGAAAGTCACGATCTCGTGCTGCATACCCGTGGCGTACTCGTCCTGCAGCACATCCGCTATTGTGCTTACCTGCAACAATCCAAAGTATTCATAAATCATTTTATGCAAATTACAAAGTTCAAATTTAGTAGAATTATATAGACGAATAGAGTAATTACAGCTTTGCATTAATTTATATTTATATATATAGAGGTTGGCTCGTACTATTTTCAAGAATATATTTATGCGCAGCGAAATATAGCCGTTATAAAAGAACTGTTTAAATTTTCATACGGTACTGTCGAGCATGATATTCGCTAAAGTATTTTTTCACATATCATGGCGAGTTTCTATAGTTGGTCCAGATCAAAGATTATTTTTTCCAAAAAGAAAAAAATATCTCATTAAAAATATCCGAAATATACATTTTTCAATGGTCCGCAAAAACCGAAAAAGCCGTCCCGTAAAGAATCTCGCAAAAGGAATTTGATTTTACCTTTTGGTAAGCTCACATGCATACAGCGGGGCTCAAACGAATAGATATAAAGCCGAAACATTATCATCGGAGCAGCCTATTTTTTTTTCCATCGTTGCACTCTTATCTCGCGGGCTCACGGAAAGACAAAAGCGTTTGGGCATAGAGGTGCATGTATAAAATACCGTTTCGGTGGTGAGGTCGTGGGTCATGCCGGTGTGATTGCAGTCGTAATGATTGCAGTCGAGGCTCGGCGGTGTCGGCAGGTATTCGTCGTACTCGAGATGATGATGGTGGTGGCGATCGATCGTCTCCCGCTCGTAAAAGTACCTCTTCTGGTGGCGCTCGCAGAGATGGTAGCCGCCGTAGACGTTGTTCGCCGTGTGCACGTGGTGACTGTCCAGGTGATAAGCATCCCGCTATAGCAACACATCAGACGCACGACCTTTACATTATCTCTCTTTCTCTCTTTCTATATATAAATCGATAATTAGGTCATGTCTTAAATATCTGCTGGGATCGCAGTTCTCCCGGGGATCAATATAGCTACCGTTTGCTATTGGACTGGATGTTCCGATTCGGTGTTCCGCGAGAAAAATTCATTTCTGTTTTTTTTTTCTCTGCATTGGTTTTTGATAAAGAAAGAAAGAAAAAACTTTACTTCCTGAGCTAAAGTGGGATTGTCTTACTTAGAGCAAACTGGTGATCAGGGATCAGCTCCGTGATTGCCTATCTTCGCCATCTGATCGACGATAATGTAAGCAGTAGCGGCGCGACGATTTAGCGGCGATGGTTCGGTAACGACTAATAAATGAGTGTGTGGAGACACCGACCCGAAAATTCGATCATGAACTCGAGAGATTTTGAAAAAATCCTAAATTCCTTGACGCTTAACGGTTTGTTAAGCGATAATGTTAGGCAGTCAACTCAATTGAAAGCTAGATGTACATGCAACGTTTTTGTTATTTAAAAAATCTCAAAAAAAATCACCTTTATTTTGAAATAATAGTAATTAACTGGTTTGGATTTTAAAGTCTCATTGCTATGAAACAATACACACTCTTTTAATATTTCAACTATATCAATGTTCTCGACTTTATACAAATGAAAGCAAGTCACATAATAAATTACTTTGTTATAACTAGCTCTTTTATCTAAAAAAAAAAATACTATTTTTGTCCCGCGTTTTCACTACGCAGAGATTATCAAATCGACCTATGTGCTTTTCAAAGCAAATATTTCGATCGTCGCCGAGAACGTTCCGCTCTCTAAATCTTCTGTACAAATATAGGCAATTCGTGCTTGTCCGAATATCTTTGAAAAAGTTAATAGAGCAATTTATACTGCAGCTAGCGTTTATATTTATTTATTTTATGACATTATATTTGATATCAACTTCTATGAAGCAGTAAGCTGTTAAAAATTCGATCAGATTTATGCATTAATTTTGTGTTCTAATCAGACTCAAAATAAATATACACGGGGTTTGTGTAAAAGCAGTATGGCAAACGAAATTTATTACTTTATATTATAAAATTTACACTAAAGCTACACAGAACGAAGCATAGAAGCTACGCAAAATGTGTGTATTTACGCATAATTTGATACAAAGCACACGATTTTCAACCGTGAGCAAGAAGTGGAACGTTATAGTGAAAATCATGACGATTGCTAAGAAATTTTACAATAAATATAAAAAAAAATTTAATATACATCCGTTGACATAAATATTATAAATAAACTGTAAACTATTGCGATTTTATTCAATTTTGGGAGTTCGTTACTGGATTACGAAATACTAAATAACTAAAAAATAAAAATTCAAAGCTTTACTTGTTTGAATATATACTGATCTAAACTTGGACAATAATTTGCTATATGCTTTTAATTGTACAATCGAGAAACTTTACTATTAGTTCGAGAGATATGTCGATATTGTAGTTTAGTAATATTTTAATTCGAGTTTCATGAAATTCCATCCTTTAGGTCCTCGAAAATTTCGTTCGTAATTGGCAGAGATTTCTGTTGTCAAAAATATCGGAGATATAAATTATATTATATGTGATTATATTATAATTATATTATATATTGCATTACATTATATAATTGCATATTAATTTTGAAACAAATTTTTCATTCACTAGTGACTGTTTCAGGCATTATAATACATCTTTAATAAAGCGTTTTGCAGAAAGTTAACATTCAGAGCACCGTAACAAATAATAATATCAGTCGAGTGTCGCACGGTAATCCCTTCTAAAGTGAAGTTTCAGACTAAACAAGCCCGAACCTCGAGAACGAATGGTGAAAATAGCTGATCCACTAGAGTCGCTATAGCTTGCCTGCGCGACTCGTGATGCTTACACGTGCCATGCACTCACACGCACACACACACACACACACACACACACACACACACACACACACACACACACACACACACACACACACACACAC
>UELV01141799.1:0-10422 GCA_900490015.1 Megastigmus stigmatizans | reverse complement strand
TTTATCTTTAATAAATGTAGAATAAAATCTTTTATACTACAATATTATGTTAGTAAAAATATTTTTATAAAAGAAATTTAGTACATAACTTTGTACTATCTCATAATTAAGTTATTTTACGAAAATAATTGCATAAAGCAGTTTAAATGAAGGTTCAAGACTTTAAATAATTATACTTTAATAAACTGATGTACATATATGTATATTTTTATGCAAGGCATTTTCAAACGAATTATTACAAAGTTCATACACATTTTATTTGGTACTGTAAACAATAACGGTCATGAGTATTAAAAGTTCAACATAGTTTGATTGAAAATATATTTTGATGTAGATAAAATTATTTGGAAGATGACTAATAATATATTAAAAAAATTTTGATATAAGGCAGTGCTCGTCTCCGAGTTATTCTGAATGTGTTTCAGTATCAAAAAGTCAATCATGACTCTCAAAAAGAACAATAAAATTTAAAATATATGATTCGTACAAATCTTCGCTTTGCACAGCACATAACTTTCGTATAAATAAAGAATGGCAAAAACAATACAAACGACTTGATAGAATATTCTAATAGTTAAAAACAGAAGTAATGATTCTTAAAATTATTATAATACTTCGCTTGTCGAGCACGTCGTTCTATAAACAACAATGTTTGAGATTTATATCTCTTCGGTAGTTTCGAGTTTAATTTATTGCACGATTAGTATTTGAAATACTGTCCATTAGACATTAAAAAAATACTGTGATTCGTACGACCGCATGATTTTAAAAGACTCATTAAATGCACAACAAGAATGCTCGCTAGTAATTTTCAATTTCTAGGGGCCTAAGCTCGGTCAGTCGGTAGAGCGATGGGCTCCAATCCGAAGAAACCGGGTGGATACAAGCACCACTGTGAAAATTACACGTGCTTTGTTTACAAACACACCATAGATAGATCCCCGTCATAGATTAGCACCGAGTGGGAGCATAAATAGGGCGACGTTTAAGATATACATAAAAAAAAATAAAAAAAATTAATTTCTCTTTTTATTAATTTTGTATATCGAAGCTGATCCATTTCATTTTTTTATACCGTGCTTCGATATCCACATTTCGAATTTTCTTATGTTGCTTGGAAGCTATAATCATTGAAATTTTGTAATGTAAATTCGATCCGATAAATCCTATGTGTATATTTCATTTAAGCTAATTTGTAAGCTTGTGTTAAAGTATCAATAACAGAGTATATTTGATCAAAGTGTGGTCTTTTTTCTGGTTCATATTCCCAACATCGTAACATAAGATGATAAATTTCATCAGGTGTACCTTCTGGAGCTGGCATTCGATAGCCTGTAAATATAAAAACGAATTTACGCACTTATTATATAATATATAAAAACCTTTTAACATTCTAACGGACAGAAAATAGCATTTCTTTTCGAGCGTGAATTTCATCTACTTTTTGTCGGCTAATTTTTTGTCAAACTGCTTAGTCGGGGATTTATGGGTTTGCCATTTATGAATGTACAATTAAGAAATTTTCCAAAAAATATAGTCGGTAAGTGCGAAAATTTGAAAGAGCGACAGTCCAAGAGATGGCATGATTCTGACTTTGCAATTATATTTCAAATTAAAAACATTATATTTACACAATTTATTGGTAATTTCCTAAAATTTCAAGTCAATTGGTTAATTTGTTAAAGAGAAAAGTTTGAAAAACCTTGTGGGTATTTCGATGTAGTAAGGGCGGGAAATTTAAATTTTTAGTGACTCCGACGTCCCCTTAAGTAGTTTCATAAAAACGACGAATGGATTAATGGGCTAGTTTTAAATGTTTACCTCCATCAATTTTTTCCCGAGCTTGAGAGTTGGACAGACCGCTGTATGGATAACCGCCTTTAGAGAAAATTTCCCATATCAACACTCCATAACTCCAAACATCACAAAGGGAAGTATATTTTCCTGAATGAAAAATGTTTAAATAAATATTAAAAGATAATAATCATAATTAAACTAGAAAAATAACATTATTTTAATTACCAAAATTAAGTGCTTCTGGAGCAGTCCATTTTATAGGAATTTGTTTCATTCCATCAGATACAATATACTCTTCCTCTTCTCTGGACATACCGAAATCTGAGATCTTTACTGTTGATTCATATCCTGTAGAAAATTTTTCTTTGACGTAAATGTTTGTAAAAAGTGTATAAAAATATAGTTAATTTTGAAAACATTTTTTAACTTTATATTATATATTGGATATTATCGCAAAAAATTGAGTTTATAGTATATATATATATATATATATATAAATTGTAAAAACCCTTTATTAAAAATTTGCTTTATTATATTCTTTAATTCTTGATCTGGGTATAACGTTTGACTGTAAACTATTCTTTGGAAAACATTTGGCTATCGCTTCTTCTAAAGCGTTTGGGACATTGGGCTTTATAATGCGATCGACTAGAGAATTTAGTTCTATTCAGCCTATCATGAATGTTTATAGATTCTTACTATTTGCCTACTCTTTGCTTTATGGATCCCAAATTTGGTCCCATTTCACACAAGTCGGGAGAAAGATACTTGAAGGCCCTCAACATAAATTTTTAAGATATTTGCTACATGTCTGGTAATCCTATGAGCGAATTGGAGCAATAACTTTGAGCTGCTGTACCGTCGCTATGATATACCCTCCATAAAGTCGTAGCTCGAACGATACGATTTTATTCTCGTCTACAAAATCTTCAATAATTATATTGCATGCCCTTTGCTAGTTGGCTTATGTAAGATTAGACAAGTTGACTATTCTTTGTTGAGCGAGATAATCAACTTCAAATCTAATGTATTACGGGGTAATAACTCGCCTACGTAGGCAATGGGACGAGTTTCCGTCTCAAATATGCAGCTTGCAACATATTGGCAAGTTTAAACAGCGAATAAAGGGTTAAGTAGAACTTAGGACAGTTCATTAATAACTAATGCTATGTATGCTGAAGGCGGTGTGTTGCGCTCATTACCACTACCACTAATTATTATTGTACAAGGGTATTATTGAACGGACTCTAAGCCCGTTTATAAATTATTGAATATAAATATTATTGAACCAAAAAAAAAATTTTAATTTTTAAAAATTTTTTTAGTTTATACTTAATCAATATATAATCTTTCTGAAAAAAACATACATACCTACAAGACAATTTCGAGCTGCTAAATCTCTATGTATGCAATACTTAGATTCTAAATAACACATGCCTGCAGCCGCATCTTTACTCATTTGAAGTTGCTTGACTTGTGTTATACTAGTTGCATTTTTTCTCAAATACGTTAATAACGACCCACCTTTAACATAAAATATTGTATTGTCTTTATACACAAAGTTGTAAATTGATATAGCAAATGTGTTGATCCTTACCGGGAACTAATTCCATAACAATCATTATAGGTTGTTTCTGTACACAAATCCCTATAAGTTTTACAATATTTGGGTGATCATATTGCTTTAGTATTCTACCTTCTTGAAGAAACTTTCTTTTCTGTTCATCAGGCAAAGTTACTTTACAAGTTTTAACGGCTACTTCAGTCTTACAAGTTTTTAACAGTGCTCTGTAAACATCTCCAAAATTACCCTAAAAATTGAAAAAGTAAATAAAACTAATTAAAAACATTACTTCATTACAAATGTTTTTTTTCACTAACCCGACCAATTTTTTCTAATAATGCGACATCATCATTATTGAGTTCCCATCGTTCTCTAGAGATTGGAGTTTTTAGTATGGCTCCTGATCGACTAGTTACTGGCAATCCAGACTTCAATTGATGTGTTATCAATTCTTGAATTGAAGGAAATGTAGGTCCTTCAAATCTAAAATGTCCCTAAAATACAGGCAGAAAATATAACTTATATATTTTTATAAAAATTCGTTTATGAAGACGTTTTAAAAAAAAGTTTTTATAAAGTAAATACAAAATATATATGTAGTATTGTTTACTAATTTTTATTTATTCATACAAATACCTCTTGAGTAGTCTGAACTATAAAATGTTTATGACCATCCCAACAAACAGATAAAACAATTTGGCACTCATCATTTCTGGTAGTTTCCCGCACCAAAAAATCTCCTTCATTAACTAAGAGCCGCACAACTTCTTCACGTGGTAAAACGCCATGAAACCACTCTTCTTCCATGAGCTCACCATTTCCATTTCCTTTTTGATTATTACAACTAGAGATTCCTCGTTGGGGTACCTAAATAAATTTAAAACAGATTAAAAGTTTGTTAAAGTAATCTACAGCTGCTGTCCTGCATAAGTAAGCGAACACTATTCAAACTTTGGATATTAAATTACGTCGATCAAACAAAGCAAAATTAACTATAATTTTTAAAAACAATGGTTATATAACATTGTTTTCACAGTTTGCACTAATAATTTATTAAATTTATTAAATAAATTAACAATTTATTATCACATGTTAAAGTAGAGTTAGCAAAAGAAATTATTTAAAAAACTACAGACATATTGGATAATGTTAAATATATCATTCTTGATCATTCATATATCAATCTTTGTAAATAAAATGAAAAAGGTCAAATTTATTCAAATTCCATCAAATTAATTCTTCTTGCTTTTGCAAATAATCTGAATATAGGACTTTTTTTTCTGTTTTATGTTATATTATAATTTGGAGATATAAATAACATCATCATTATTATTTTATCCAAATCAATAAAAAAATATTTCACACAGAAAATGCAACAAAATGCCACTATTCAAATTTTGTGGACATACGACTGGAGGGAATTCACTAGGGACAGTAGAACCTTCGCTGTTGGCTCTAAAAAGACCACTTTTCTCATTGTGTATTGCTGGTAATGACTTAAAAGGTGATCTTATAATTGTCATTAACTTTTGATTTCTTCTCAAAGTAAAGAAACCATTATCTGTTATGGTATTTCTCTGTAAGTTAATGTGTTAAATAATATAAACAATTGTGTTCCTCATTAGCTACAATAAATTATACTTTTCACAATTAATTTAAAAAAAATAGTATATTCTTATTTTCGTGTAAATATATCAATACATGAAATAATTACCAAGATTTATACAATTAGTGTTAATAGAAATAATTGATTAGAAAACAGTTAGTTTATATATTCAAGATAAAATAGTACTTGTATGATTTGATTTTACGCCATGAGTTTGATCGCCACGTACTTACGATCGGTTTTTCCGACTCGATTGTAGCACAAACATTATTTTTTGACACAGTATAAGTAAAATTTTAATACTACATATTATTTTGTGTCTTTAAAATGCAATTTTTTGGACAGCATAAAAAGTTATATTTATTGTGATAGTGCTATGCATAATAATATTATGAAGATAATATTTTAAAGTACTATTATATATTATATGCCACCTATATATTTTTATATTCAATGCAATATCTAATGTACAAAGGGTATGTTGCCCTTTAATTATTAATGAATTAATAAATAAATAATCTACTAAACTAGTAATATATTTTTATAAATAAATAATATAAATAATATAATACTTTAATGTCATTTTTAGTTAAATTATTAAATCACCTTATTTATCGGTTCTGTAAAAGAACCTTCCATAGAGAGATCACATCCAGAAGGTAACTCTTCACAGCCCAATTCATTTAAAGCACCTCTAATCACTTCAGCTTGTCTTTGCAACTTTCTTTCTTGACAACGCAGCCTAAGTTCTTCTCGTTCTTGTGAATAATCTGAAGTAGATCTGTAATATATATTTCAAAGAAAAAAATTAAATACATCGAAAAGTTTGAATGGTGAAATTTATTTGTGCATTAGCAAATTTCATACTTAGTATCACAATTATTTTCTGTATTAGACTGTGTGGATTGTCGACTAAACTGTGTTGTTTTTAAATTAGTTTCTAATTCTGTTAACCGATTTCTTAACCAATCTATAGTTAAATTGTCAACTGTGAGCTTATTTGGAAGCAATTTTCCAGATGTATCATCTACAAGATTTTCATCGAAAACAAATCTTATTGGAGATGCAGGTCTAGTTCTATAAATTTTTATTCATTATTATTAAATGCAAATTCAATCTTCAAGCAGAATCATAAAAAAATATGTTTAAGGCTTTCTTACCTGTGCTTTCCTATGAAATCTCTATATTCTTCTATAGGTTTTATGGTATCAACAGCTTTTTGCATGCGAGTATGAATTTCCAGAAATTTTTCATTTGTAAAGTCTGTATATTTAACTATATCTTGCAGTATACATTTCCTAAAATAAAGTAAAAAGTTATAAATTCTTATCATGTTTGTAATTTATAAAAATTAAAAAAGTTTTTACTTATTTTACCTCCACAACTTTATGAAAAGTAGGCATGTAAATATCAGATTTTTCATAAATGTTAAAATTGACCAATTCATTTGTCAATAATAATCATTCTACAATTTTAATTTGTAGCATTATTTAACTTACCAAGCAATAACAAATTCTTGATGAATAGCTTGTTGTCTTTGAAGAAGACTAGGCAAATAACAAGTTCGTAAGTCATGCTCACATTCAGTAACAGCACCCAAAAGTAAAACATACTCATTATGGGTCAAATGTAATTTGCGACATGCTTTTTGATATTTTTCTCTCACTTCATCCAATTTTCTTCCTCCTCTTCCAGCTGAATTAAATTATAAATGTACATTTGCAGTTGTCAATTCGAATTATTGATATAAAACATAAGAGTTTTTAATAATTATTTTCTAGACACCTATATTTACTTACATTTTACATAATGTTCTTCAAATCGAGATCTCATTAATTTATACATCTCAAGATTTTTTTGATATTCAGCCTTTTTTCTAGTTACTTCATCTGTTAACTATAAGTAAAGGCTTATAAATTACTGTGTAACAATTGTGATTCATATTTATGGTCTATAAAACTTACCTGCTGAAACTGATTGTTCAACCAAGCTTGTTCTTCCTGATATAATTTTCTAGCTTTTCTCCTCTCCCCATAAAGAGAAGATATATGTTCTACAACAACACTCTCCATAGAATCAGCTTGTTGTTTGATTAACTTCGCTGTTTGATCTATTGATTCCATTATGTCTCTCCAACTCTTTAAGTAAAAAAAAGTTTATACTTTTGAATCCTTTTTTACTAAATATTATTCTAATAGATTTCTCTCTAAATTTGTACTCGATTGATATACTACGACTTTACCCATATTATACTAGTTTTAAGGTATTGTATTTTGTTAATATAATAAGTTAAATATTAATTGTTTTAACCAATTGTAGTTAACAGCTTATACTACTATAAAAAGTTTTTGGCTTCAGATAATTATATTTTATCTTCTTATATAGATATTATTTTTTGATATTTTAATTATGATAAAAATACCCTTCAAGTCACCTGTTAGATATTTTCTCGTTATAAAACTAATAAAAAAAACATTGTAAAATTAAGTTTAAGCTGCTTTTTTGTATATCTGTAATTTTATATAACTTGCTGTATTTTTATGTTACAAGAAGATTTCCAATTTTATAAGTACTCTAATATACTTACTAACATAGAAGCTTACAGTAAAGTTAAAATAAAATATTTTAACATACCTGAGCTATTAGACTGCCAACCAAGTCTTCACTGCGTTCGATCTTTTTGCCTTGAGTACTTAATGAAGAAATGGTTGAGGCGTACTCTTTATCAGATTTGACCTTTGTAGTGATACATCTCCTCATTGTCTCCAGAAGTTTGATTTCAGCATCTTGCCGTCCAAGCAGAGCTTCATGTGAAGCTTGCCCCTGCAAGCTGCTGGAAAATCCCATTTTTGTCAAGCACACTTTTGTACTTCAACTTTTTTATGACACATCAAGCCTCTGTACACTTTTGAAAATAAAAATATTGTCAGTTTTGCTGTTCATAGCCCCAATTCTCTGTGTTCTCCAAAGCAACAATTGATCATCCATTAAATAATGATTATACTAAATCTTCTCACTATCTTCTTGTTTTCTCTCTCCAAATAGATATCAGAAACAAGTTTTGTTACTAATTAGGTTTCCATACTCATATGCATGATGATTTGAGTATATCCATTAATTCCTTTGGATTGTGAAATGGATAGTATATACTTGATAAATAAACAATATGTTATCAAGCATATGAATTTAAGTATCTGTTCACAATATATGAATAATCAATTGATTTTTTCGTCTCATTTGCAAGATCCGAATCTTGATCGTATACAGCGAGGTAAAAGAAAAAAGTGAAATCTACTTGGCAGAGGCAGAGTCAGAGGCGACGTTGAAATAACGCAGGTACGTCACAGTGTTTTATATTGCAAAACGACCGCTTGATGACTTTTTAACGGAGTTCCAGTGATTTTGACAGCGATATCCGCCTATCTATAGGCCCCAATGAGGCCGACTGTTCCGAGAAATCCGAGACTCGCGAACCTGTTGCCTGTTCTCCACAGAGTCCGGAGTCCAGAGTCCCGGCACGACACAATTTTACCTCACAAGTGCTCTGACGACCACAAGGCTCCCCACTGGTCCTATGCAGTTATTACCGAGAGCTGAGCGCCGACCCACGTTGTTAGAGGGGTAGCGAAGTCCGCAGTCCGAATACTGAGATCAGCATTTATATTTGTACCGGAGAGTAATCTGAGCATGTGTTGTGCAGTGTGCACCAAATCAAGGATGCACCTCTTGTTCCTCCTTACTCTCACTGCAGGCATGCAGAAAATTAAATGACTTTTCCTTCTCTGCAGGCTATAGTGTGCGTCAACTCGAGTATCCGACGTATCGTATCCGTGTCTCTCGGTCGCGATATTCCTATATATATATATATATATATATATACTTGCCTTCCTCGACTTCTCTGTCTTTATCTTTTTCCGTTCACTCACTTTGCCAAAATACCGCCACAGTGCGACAATGCATCATTGAACGGCAGTTACAAGCCGTGCTTTCGCACTATTTGGACAAATCGAATACGCACGGTGCGCGCGACGGTGGTCGCACACCGATCGCGACGCTCTATCGATAACGAAGAATCAAACTGCATATATATGTATATATATATATGTACACCTATCAACCTGAACGGCTATTACTATATTATTATTATATATATAATATAAGTATTGTACCTATACCTAACATATGTATACAATGAATCCAGCTAAACATTTTATAACTATTTTATTTAAATATCTAGCGATTGTTATTATGTTGACTGGAATTTTTTACGACTAATCTACTGCGTTTGACTATTTATATCTTGAAAATTAAAACGTATTACAAAATTATTCTTATTATAATATACTTAATTGCTTCAAAATACGTAAGTAATTTTAAACTCAATTGATAACTTGGTACTAAGTAAAAGTAAAACATGATGATGTATAATCAGTATTACGAATTATTTTTAACTACCTATATATATATATTTTATATATAAATTCATCCTCGCATGCAAAAAGCTATTGATACCATAAAACCTATAGAAGAATATAGAGATTTCATAGAAAAGCACAGGTAAGAAAGCCTTAAACATATTTTTTTATGATTCTGCTTGAAGATTGAATTTGCATTTAATAATAATGAATAAAAATTTATAGAACTAGACCTGCATCTCCAATAAGATTGGATGAATATATATATAGGTATATAGGTATATCTATATATATTGTATATGCATATACCGCCGTTCATTGGTGCATCCCATATAGGTACCAAGCCCAATGATGGCAAGGAATCCCAGTGATGCTAAAATCAGGAGAATTCTCCTGAGTTGTATTCATAGGTGCAATTTGGCAACAGCGTAGCTCCGCTCCTTCAACTCATATACGGCTCGTTCTGAATTGCTTTTCTCGCAAGTTGGACAAATTTCATAAGCGAGTGTTGCGTACTGTTGTAGTACTTGTTCACTCAACGTATATAGTCGTCGCCGCCTCGCCGGTCGAGGAAAAGTAAATAATAATTAAGGTTAGAAAAATAAATAAATAGAAAAGGGTAAGTTAATAAAAATAAATTTGATTTTTATGTTACTAAATTGTTATAATAAAATTAAATAGACCAACTTATAGAGTTTAAAAAAATGTGTTTTAGATTTTGTACGCTGTCTAAAAAATAATTTCTCTATTTGTATTTACCAAATATATAATGATATTACTAACGCTCTGAAATCAAATGTGTAAAAAGTGAATGTTTTGTCAATTAATTTTATAAGAAACATTGATTATGTTTTAAGATCAAAAGAAATGCATTAAATCCATGTATGTGTACATAATTTACTATACATATTGTTAAAAGAGTTGTTGTATATCTATGTATATATAAGCGCCACCATAAGAGGGCGCACCGATAGCCGAGCAGGCGCGAGGCCCGAAAGTGCCAGTTGTGATCAGAACCCGATTAGCTCTTGCCGAGTATG
>UELV01141797.1:0-10077 GCA_900490015.1 Megastigmus stigmatizans | reverse complement strand
GTGTATACACACGCGCAGTAACTCTCTCGAGAGCGACTCGAGCACTGTACACACACATGCATGCATATATACACGGAATCGCGGCGTTCGTCGACTCGCGGAGGTTTAGCCCGGAGCGTCGTGCCATTATTTTATAGTTGGCCGCAGCCGCGCGGGGCCCGCCCAGCGTTCGCTCCCAACAACGAGGTGGAGAAAGCATCGGCCGCCCGACAGGAATCCCTCTCTCTCTCTTTCTACTTCCCTTTTTCATTCGCGGCTGAATCAACGGCCGCCTTGGCGTGTGATGAGGTCCACCGATAATGAGCGCGACACTTGCTACAGCAACGCTGCAACGGCGCGCGCAATTTATTAAGTGAATTCGCCGGATCGGTGCAATTAAGCCGTGATGTGTCCGCCACGCTGACTTTTTGTTTTCGATGTGAGTATGTGTACCCTACCGATCGATCGGTTCGGAACTTTCATAACTCGTTTGCACGAGACTTTCGCCCAATTTGCAGCTCAACAGCGCTATTCGTCTATTCATCATCCGTAATAAGCAGTCCTTTGTTATCATTGCCGCTTTACCAATGTTTAACTGTACATTTATTACAACCTGTTTATATAAATAGTGATTATCATCGATTTTCTCCGCGTATACAAGTCTAACGTGAATATGGAGAACCTCGATGCAACGTTTGCCTTTCGCGATTAATATAATGCAACCGCTAAGATGAAGCAATAATCTCTTGATTTTATACGTCCCGCGTTTGTATTAGGTGCGCATTGTGCAAATGGGTCATAAAAGGGGTTGTTGCAGCCGTACGTATTCCGACGTAAGCTCAGCCGATGTTTCGATGCACCGAGCCGCGTAAAAAGTATCATTCCGAAAGGTCTTTACGGTCTGGCGTCGGTTCCGTAATTGCGCTTACACGAAAAGTAAGTAGCCACGCGCACCGCTGCGATGTACCTGTATATTTCACGATATTCGAAATACACAGGTACATCTGAAATAAAAAGTAAATAATACGTAAGCCACTTGATCGATATACATGAGACAATGCGAAAAGAAAGGTATACATCATCGGGATATAGTGACGGCGGTCGCGGTGCGGCGGCGGCACTGGAGAAAGGCGTGTTAATTCAATAAGACTTCTGGACAAAACGAAAAAGTCAAGCGAGATAGGTTGCACTTGGCCCGCAGCTTTATACTTTAATGGACGCAATTAAAGCAATTCATACAACAGAGCGGAGAGAGAGGAGGAAATGGAAAATAGCGAATTACCACTTCCCCGCATACACGCGCCGAATGGTAAAAGGAAGTGCGGCGCGCGCGCGCGCGCATTTGGATATATCCAGATGCATTATGTATATCGGCGCGACTCGAGCGAGCGGTGAGAGAGAGAGAAAAATATAATCCACGGCCGCAAAAGAATTTCTCCTCTGTTTCTCCGGCTGGGCGCAGCCAAAGAATCCCGTAGCAGAAATATTCACAGTCGAGTCGTTGTTGTCCGCGCGCGGCGGCGCATACGCGGTGTACAACGCCGGAAAGCGCAAAAGAATATAGAGTCGAGCGCACTTTCAAAAGTCCATAAGCGTCGGCATCTATACAACAGCGATGGGTCAACCCACTTCCGAGGTCCGAGACGCCGATAAGCGCGAGCAGCTGGTGCCGTTGTTCCTGCGCCGGTGCTGGCTAGTTTGCTTTCCTCGGCGACCGGTGAAAGCCACGCAGCGCAAACGCACCCGTACGATACGTAATAATGCGAAGCCACCGCGAGTATCTCTCGGCACTCGTCGGTAGCTCGGCTCGCAGCGCCTCGAGACGCTCGGTCAGTGGGCGCGTACCGCACTCGCGCGACCTCCTCGCGCCCGCAGCTCCACCTTTTCCTTCCCGATAAGACGCGCGGACGAGGTTTGCCTATCGGATGCACGCGGGGCCGGCCGAGCGAGATCTTGTCTGCGATCGCGAGGCCCGATAGCGCGAGATCGACTAATCGCGACCGGGGGAGATTTATGCGCGGGAGATCGAGGCCGATAACGCGAGACGCGCGTCCCGAGGACTAACGAGCCCCTGCTCCGAGCCTCCCGTCGACGCGGCTTTACAATTCGGCCTGGAAAGCTGAGAATCGCGACGCCTACTTTAGCCGCGCGCTCGCTAAACTCTGGCTTGGAATGCCCCGCTCCCTTTCCACGCATTATGTACGCGAGTTTATGCATATCGAATGGACACGGGGCACTAGGCGTTGCGCGAGTTACAAACTGCCGAGCGCCCCGCAGTTTTTTTCGCGAATCGCGGTGATATAATTGAATCGCAGCCTGGGCCGCGCGCTCCGTTTTATCGCGGTGAAAACGCAAGGGGGAAAAAGCGGCGGTCGTATCAACCGTTATAATGAGATATATCGAGAGAGTTGCCGCGCTTATAATAGCCGCGGAGAAAGGGATATTTTTACTCGTCCGCTGCGAAATTTCCTCTCGCTTCTGTACCACTCGCTTATGCAGAACGAGGCGGTATCGCGCGGAGTGCAGTCTGCATACGCGGAAAGCTCTTCTCTTCCGAGCGACTACAATGCCAATTTAACGTCGTTAAAAGCCGAGCCGAGATGTATTTTAAATTTAATACAACAATGGGCGAACTATGACAGGCCGCGAGCGCTCAAATGTAGGATGTAGAGAACTGCAGGCTGCGGTCTGCGTCTCTATGCAATATGTATCGATGGAACGGTATAGCCGCGGTGAAAGCCTATATAGCTAATTCTGATTTACCGAGAGCGCGGGACTCTCTCCCCTCTCCTCCTGTACGGGCGACCGTTGCTGCGGTGCATGTTCCGCAGGAGTCGCGAGTACTTGTAGGTATATACGCTGCGCGCGATTCATAAGGGTGTCGAACAATCGGTCCGGCTATTCAGCTCCACGCTCCGCTGCGCTCGGCCGGCCTCGGGCGCTCTCCTTTGCCCATTTTTACGGATTACGCGCACTTTTCCTCCTCCCCGAATTCCCGCCGAGTCACCTTCGCTCACTTCTCCTTCTTCTGCTTCTTCTTCTTTTTGTGCCCCGTGCTTTTACGAGATTCTCGCTGAGATAGCCTACATTCCTTATCTCTCGCTGCATATATACACACCTTTTTACAAGTGTCGCTTAATGCGATTTGTTGCTCTCTCTCCCTCTCGTACTGACCCCTCTGCACTGCTCTCGCTCGATACACATTTATTCAATTTATCATCGGGCGATCGTTTTTTCCGTCAGCTCTCGCGCAAACGTCGATTTCTCGTGGAGAAACGGAAAAATCCGTTTGTATATCTGACCGATAACGGCAGAGTAATGAGAGAAAAATGATTATTCCAGTTTTATCAGCTGCACGAGATGGCCGGCTAATACGCGGCTGTCGTGCGAGGTACAGCCGGAGGGACACGAGGCAAAAAAGTCCTCGGGCTTTCGCGCATTATAATCAAAAAGCAATCAGTCCGAGGCAGAGCGAGTGAAGCTTATAGCAGTAGAAAAGGAATGCACGAGACACTGCAGAATCCAAGTAACTTCAGCAAAAAATCTCCCTATATAACAATCGGCTTTTCCTTCCCGAATCTCGCATCCAGCAGCAGCTCTCTCTCCATCATCCAACAAATGGTCCAACAAATGGCCCTGCGAAAGTCCCGATCCAATCAAAGCCGAGCAATTTTCATCGAACATCACGATCGAATAATCGAGTGTCACGATCGATGGTTCGCAGTTGAGACGATGAGCGCTCGGCCGCGGCGGCATGCGGCATTCCTATAAAGCGCCGCCGGAGTAAGTTGGAGAAACTGCTAATGCGTCGCGGCGCGGCTGCAAAATCTCGTTAAGCGGGATGAGCGTGCGCCCGCGCGACCAACCGGGGCTACCGTCTTTGATGGCTCGCGCATACAACGTGTGGTTATTAGCTCGTGACACGGAAATTACTTTAGCGTCTCTCCCTCTCTCTCTCTCACTTACTCTCTGTGATGATCGGCGGCTATGCGCATGCCTTGAGATACCTGCACCGAGTGTGTGACACGTTAATCAGCGCCAGTCTACTCGCGACAAAAAGTCGCCGTCTTTTTCTGTCGAATTGCTATGTACTTATGGCACTCGTCTGGCTAATGGTGCTTTGCATGAATGCGCATATACACTATTTGAGCTTATACATGTTAAAAATTCTTCTTTTCAAATTAAAAACGATGGCTTATAAAACAAGAATATAAAATCTACCGTCTGTCGAAATTTTTTGAAATTCAGCTGAAGTTTCTGTAAAAGCGCCGTATGTTCATTTATACACAAGCTCACTCAGGCCTTGAAAATAACGCTGCGTCAACTAAATAGCACCTCGATGCAATACAATCGACACTCGCTGCAAGGAAACTGCTCTTGTGCGCGCCTGCGCCTTGAACGGGCAGCCAATAGCCCTCTTGGCTATATTTGACTAGCAGATCCGCGGCTACACCACCGAGATTCTCATTAGGCATGGAAAAGCGCCGTATCCGTTACTCGCAAATAAATCGCAATATAAAAGATGGATTTTTCCGGTCTCGTCTTCTGCGCGCACAAGAGCAACAGAGTATGCCGCAGCTGCGCGAGGTGCAGTGCGAGGCGCGTTAGCGGCCAGTCCGCGACTCGGTGATTAATGTGCCTAGCGAATTCCTCGCGCCGAGCTTTCGTCTGTTGTACACACACACACACACACATACATACGCACATAGTCACAGGCACAGACACGTACGGCCGCGGTGCACAAACCGAAGTATCAAATACGCGCTGTGCAGCGGTCAAAGTAAATTTATTATCCAAATACAAAGCAAAACCGCGAGAGAGAGAGAGAGAGAGAGAGAGGCCCGTATGTGCGCAGTGTGTTGTGCACACGGGTAAGGGGTTAAAGTCCATCGTCGGTGCTGCGAGAGCGCGCGGCTGAGAATTCCCGTATACCATAACGGTAGTCCGAATACATCAATAATAACAGCGCGCACTGTGTGCACATAGTAGTGGCCGTGCGAGAACGCGCTAACAATTTCGCGCGCGGTCCGCTGCCACCGCCGCCGTACCACTGCAGAGAGATAATCCACACAATGCCGTAATACATCATCGCTCCTCGCCGATGGGATATGGACAAAAATGCCGAATGAACAGCAGCAACAGCGGCATCGGCAACGGCAGCCGCGGCGGCGGTCCATCCGTACACACACACGCTCTTTGATAGAGACGTGTCCAATATACCGTGTTTGCCCTATACTCCGCGCCGAGGGAGCAAGAGAAAGAGAGAGAGAAAGATGGTCGTTATTGTTAATAACAATCTCGGTGGTACATCCGATGCGAGAGAGAAGAGGGAGGGAGAGAGCGAAGAAGTCGCAACTGAGATCGGCGCTCGGTAACGGAGTTGGGCCTGTACCGCTACGACTCGCATGCCGATATCAATCTGCGCTCGGCTGCGCGCAGCCAACGGGGGAGCTTTTATAGAATGGACTACTACTGCGTATACCTGCACAGCGGAGGTTGCCGCTGCTGCTGTGGGGTGAACAGTTTCAGCAACAGCAGCGGCCGCCGCTTGACGTAACGATGTATTTATTGTTATTTTCACGCGGCGACCCTGAGACACCGTGAGCCGCTGGCCTGCAATATCTGCGCCGAGGATCGCACCGCCAGATATATATTTGTTTTAGCGCCCGGCTGTCGTATATACCTATACGGGCTTCGTTGCAACGTATATAAGCTGCTTTATGGATCCTTTGCATAATGGAGCTGCCGAGGTAATTTTGCTGAAATTTTATGGGCTCTTCTCGCCTCCTGCGCAGCTCGGGCAAGAATGTGTTTGCTCATTTTCGCGAACCGGGAGGCCAGATGGTTATCGGCCTGAGCGTGTGGCTAAACTCCTATAGCGGTGAATCTGACGCGATCCTAGAGAACTTACCTGCAAGCTACACATGCTTCGATATTAATTAATGCACGATGTATTTGATGAAATCGGTAAAATGATTCCGTGATCGAGACTGTAAATAGCTTGATCGGCAATATATAAAGCTTATAAGGTACTTGATAGTTAAAAATTCATTAGACTGTCCAGGGAACCCATTAAAAAATAAGATAATTCCTCCTCTACAAAATATCCAGTATTAACAATGAAAGATTCCGCGAACTGATCGCAACCGATTAACGTTACCCTCGGACACAGCTCGAGAAAAAAAAACGAACCGAAGCGATGCGCAAAATCAGACTTTGCCATTAAACAAAATAAGAGGAGAGCTGCACCGCGATCGCAATGCCCTAATGAATGCATCGACGTGCACATAAGCGACCGCAGCATAAATGGACGGCGCTGCCAATGTGTCTCTCTATGTATGCGTGTGTGCGCGCGAAAAGCTGCAAGAGAGTTAATGCCGGTCAAGAAGCTATGCACCGCGCGGCGGAGCGAGATAAGCAAAATACCGGTCTATCAGCGCGAGCGGGAGCCGCTTATCGTTAGGGAGAAACGGATCGGAATGAAAATTGGGATTGCGGAGCGGTTGCAGACGCGCGCCGGAAGTCACGGACCCTCCGAATCACATAAATAATACGAGATAGTCGGCTTCGATACACGCGGCGGCGGCGGCGGCGGCAGCGGCGAAGCCTAGGTGGGACGGGGCAAAAATGCCAAAGGCGCGATAAAGCACTTACAAGCAGCCGCGCGCGCTCTACCTATACCCCGGCTACTTTTGGCGCTCGCTCTCGATGAATCCGACGATTCTTGCGCCGCCACCGCCGCTTCCAGTTACTTCTGCAGTGCACTGCGCTGCTATACGTTATATGGAGCTTGAGATTCCGAGGCTGAACTGTACATCGATTGTTTGTTTTGCACTCTTTTCGCCCTTTCCTCTACGATGAGCCAATAATAATGAAACATAAAAAGTTAAAACTATTATTTGATTTTGATAAAAGCTTAATGATTTCCATGGATCAGGAAAAAAAAGCGAAGGGATAGCTTTTTGCTCAATACACAACTGATGCTAAAATACTATTTCCTGTCGCAAAGTCACAGCAAGCACTTGAATAAAAAAACGGCAGAGCGTGAAAGAGTATTATCGATTCAGCATCGACAGACGAGCACGTTAAAGTTATTCTCGAGCGGCGATATACGATACCGTATACCGGCACACAACTGTAGGACGAGGATGATGACGAAAACAAATCGTATAAGAGCGCAAGAAAGTAAGCTTATTGCACTCGGTTAAGTTCTGCACGCGCAACTAGTCGCATATCGCACCGAGCATTTTAACGCTATATTGCTTATAGCCTCGTAAAAAAGACTGCGGCTACGAGTAGAGTACGACATTAAATTAAGTGCTGGCTGAGATTAGAAAAAAATGCCGCAGCGCGTTCATTTAAATTTAAAATTAAACCAAACGAAGGAGAACGGATTGAACTTTCCATGTCAAAATACTTTTTAGGACCAGATTTATAAATGACGTCCAAGGTTACAAAAAATATTCTGAAATATGCTGTAAGACAGCTTTTGTTTTATAATTCTTTATAAATATATATAGCTTAAGTAAAATGTATTTCTTGATCAATATAAGCTATACGAAGTCTAATTTCACAGAAATAACATAATTCTCATGTTGCGTTACTGCAATCGGATTCCAGCAATTGAACTGGAAACAAGCGCTCGAGCTTCTCGGTACGCGGTACCGACAATGGGGGTCACCGAGCGGCAGAATGCACAATGCGTTATCCATAAACAGAAAACGCACCGAGAGTCACACAATTGTATGTACACGACGAGCCAAGAGAAAGAAAAACAGGGAGAGGAAGAGAGAGACGTAAATGCTCCTCGACGAGATAAGCAATATGGCTATCGTTCGCCTACCTTTTCAGCGCAACTCTCTTTGTTAGCCCGAGATGTACAGCGACATATATGTGAGGAGTCGCGTTGCGCGACTTCAATTTGAAATTGCGTGCTTCCCGAGGAAGAAAAATCAACATGACTCCACTCTGATGCCTTGTATACTTATACATGTGCACATGGATAACATCGGCTTGAGTAAAAGCCACGATTGCCTGCATATAGCTGGGCAAATGTACAAAGCTGTATACGAGTGGCCTTGTTCCGAGTGTCGAGAGCATAGAGAGTTTTCCACAAAAAAAAACAGCAAAGAAACTCGAGTTCGTTTATGAAGCTAATGAGCCGTATTGGAACTAAACAGGGAGAGGTCAAGTCGGTATTATAAGATTTTCACTTTCCACCTCGGTTGTGGAGTATATATATATATATATATACTATAGTCGCCACTGTACGCACGCGATACGCTTAAGTTACAATCGACTACAACTGTCTGCCATTGAATCGATGTACGGTTTCGAAAATTCATGTAGCCTACATATTATGCCAGTGCAGTCCCATATATATTTCTGTCTCTCTAAAATAACATTTTCTATATATAAATAGTGAAAGTGAGGTTTTGACCAAGCTCTCCTTTGTTGTACGCAAACAAAAGTTAACGGTAAATATTGTGTTTTTACGCTTTCTGAAATTTTTTTTACAATTGTTTTTACTGAGAATCAGCACGCGGACAAATTACAAATATAGTTTAGAATATTTCCAGAACAACGTTGTTTTGTAGAAAGTAATTATCCAAGTATAATAAAAGCTGTGAATGACAGTTAAAAAAGAAAGGTTTATTAGCTAGATTATAATATTGCAAAAATGGCTGATTATTAGATTGCTTCATTTCAAACCTGCAGCAGGTGTAAGAAATTCAATCAGACTTTGAAAAAAAAAGCAAATTGTTTTCATCAATGGAGTCGATGAAATACGAATCATCTTGTAGAATTACAGTATATATAGTGCGTATAATAAGAGGCGAAGCGGGGAGAAAAAGTAAACGCAGTTTATCGATATAAGCGTTAGATAAGAGAGAAATAAAGCAGCCAGTCCCAATCGAATCTCGTGCAGATCAAGACGTCGAATCTGGAGAATCGTCGAGGCGTGATACCTTAGCAGCTGCCCCCACCCGCTGTGTGTGTGCCTCGCTCGCTCGCTTTTGCGCTCACCAAAGACTCCATTAATTGGCAATTAGCGCGCGCGCGCGCGAGCCGACGCCTTCGACTGCCACCGAATCATCCAACGCCCACGGAAACCGCGAGTCCGATCGATTCAATTGAGTCATCCGATCCACGGACTTTGATACTTTGATACTCTCAACAATCGGACTCGATAACTCGGCCGACAAGGCTTTAAAGCTTTGGACTCGATTTTTTATGCTGATGCTGCCGCTGTCTTGTCTCTCGCGGAGACTCGTCTTTCATCGGAAGCCGAGAATCGAGCGCTTTCTCCTTCGTGCAGCTCTCGGCTGCTGTGTAGCGATTTTTGCTGCGAGAGGACACTTGGAGAGATGCAGTGCTAGGCTCGGGTTATACATGGTATGGCATGTAAGTGCACGCGCGATGTGTTTCTCGACTTTTACGAAGGGGTTATAAAGATTGCCGCGAAATTTATGCCGCCCCGAATCGTCCAGTCATATTTTAATTTACAATTGATTTTCTCTCTCTGCGTGGCGGCTCCCTTTTCTCTCATTTCGTTCTCTATACGATGCAGTGTGTGCGCGAGCGGGAGAGATTTTCAAGGAGATCGTGCACCTCGTGCGCCGCGAGTTCGGCCTTTAAGAGCTCTTAAATTTTGAGAGGGGAAACGCTAATTACACATAAATCTCGCCACCGTAGCATGAGAGGTAATAATCTATGAGATTTCGCGAGAGATCGCAAGCCAGACAGTTTGCCGTGTGCAAATTTACACTTTTGCTTTTCTCTCACGGCAAGACGAGAGTTTAGTGAACGTAATGTCGCTGTAGTGCAGTCGTAATCCAACAGAGAGGCAGAGATAGAGATAGAGATAGAGAGAGAGAGAGAGAGAGAAAAAGAGCGACGAATTATGGATTAGCATTTGTCGAGGCGCATAAGTGTCGAGAGTTGATGCAAGCGCATGTAAGACACGGAAGAGAACATTTTGATCCGACAAGGCTCATATTCGCATAGGCATCGAGAAGACCTCCCTTGAAAGTCTTGTTGTTACAGCGCTTGTTGTACACGTTATAGAGATATATATAGAGAGAGAGAGAGAGAGAG
>UELV01141796.1:0-12666 GCA_900490015.1 Megastigmus stigmatizans | reverse complement strand
GAGAGAGAGAGAGAGAGAGAGAGGCAAAGACGTATATTGTGAGCATGGTGGTTTCGTATAGGAGAGAGAGAGAGAGAGAGAGAGAGAGAGAGAGAAGAGATCGAACTGCGCGTGTTTACTCGCGAGAACACGGCTCCTTGCCTATATATATATATATATATGTATATATGTATATTTCTTGACAAAAGGCCTATAGTCGTCGTTGTCGTAGTGACGCGTATCGGTCTGTTTGTCCAGAGCTTATATGTGCGCGGCTCAAACAGAATCTAGAGTCGATATCGCTATTACGTGAGGGCACGCTTGCTTTGTGTGTGTGTGTGATTTTACTTATGTCTAAGGTAAATAGACGCTGTCCGGGATATATGATTTCACCTCTGACTCCCTCTCTCTCTCCCGCTTTCTCAGCTCTCGTGTCTATCGAGTCTTATACCGAAATTTTAGGTCAAACTGTCGAGTAGAGCGCCATTTCGTGGCTATTGTTGAACAGCCTTTTCCTTGAATATATATACAATCCGTTGAAATGGTCATTATACTTTCCAATCCGATTGCAGACACTCAGTTCATTATATCCGCGTTCCCCCTCAATTATTCAAAAATGAAAGTATTCGCAGCCAGAATCACGTAACGACTCATTGGCCTCGTTCTCGTGTCGTCGTCGTCGCCGTGTCGTCGCCTCAGCCCTAAATCCCACCCAAAACCCCGAGAATTATACGATGATTCTCGTATAAGCGTAGAATCGAGCAGTGAAAGATTAATGCGCCTCGCTCGCGCGCCCTCGGATAAGCTTTCGATTATTTGATCGGAAACGCGAAACTACGCCCCTTTCACCTCCTCCTCCTCTCCCAGTTTGAACATGCAGGAATCCATCAAAGCTCTCTCTCTCTCTCTCTCTCACCCCTTAGCAACGCGCGCCGTATGTGTGCAGCATGGCCAGGTCCCTCGGTATAAGAAAAAAAGGGGAAAATAATAATGAAAATAATGTGGGATGAAAATAAGGGTATAGGATGAGCCTAAATGAAATTCAGGGTGGAATGCGGCGTCGCGGCGGCGGCGGGGGTGCAAATGGAAGCGACAGCCGTGGATTAATTAATTTGGACGGGTATACGCGCGCCTTTTGTCGCGGGGCTAATTAAAAGCAACCAAGTGCCTAATCCAAAGCTATATCTATATATATATATATACGCCTCGAGTTTTCGCGCGTTACAGGGGATATATTAAAAAATGGCCTGCTGCTGGTAGCGATTGTTCCTCAGGGTGGAAAATCGTCCGAAACTTAGACTTTAATTAAGGAACGCGTTTTAATGAGCGCATGGGTATAATGTCGCAATTGCTCTCGAGCACCGATGCCTTGTTAGTCGCGCGCGAGCGGGTGCACCGATGAGAGAAAGGGGGAACAAACGGATCCACTTCTGTCCGACCCTCCTTTGATAATATTTTCGAAAGCTCTTTTTTGTCCGTCTCTGCTTCTCCTCTCTCTCTCTCTCTCTCTCAAAACTCGCGGAATAACTTGATGAATCATGAGGTACTTTGACTACTGTTGCTTTCTTCTGGGGAGGGGGGATTTTGTAATTCAAATGAAGCCATTAAAGTCAAAAAGTCCCTTGTTTTTCTTGCCTCTCTAACGAGTAATAATTTTGCTTGACTCGCTGAATCTTTAAGAGCGCTAAAGAGCCAGAATTAAGAGTTCGTGAGAGCCAAGAGGGGAAGTAAATTATTTGCCAATTATTGATGAAGAGCGCGCGCGGATTCACTCGATCGTCGACATCGGCTTTTCGTCATGCCACGCTGCGAATTGCTCTTCATCGGGACCAGCAGTTTCTCCCAGTTAATATTTTTTTTTAATAACCAAAAATATCTATGTACTTTTCATTTGATTCTTATAAAAACCTTTAAATCCTTTTCCGATGGAAGAGCTAATAGAAGATACTCTCACTGCCGCTATACGTTGAATGCTTAATTCAATAATGTTAATAATAATGACATTTATGGCCATCATTTCTGCTCTTTGCTTTTTCAAAGTATAATGTTTACAATAATGTATTATTAGAAAATACGTTTTACGAAAGGGCGTGCACGAGTCGAACTATCTTGAATTTCGCTTCTGTTTTACGCGTCTAGTGCACATTTTATTATACCATTAGTTACTTAAACGAAGAATTGACGTCGAGTAAACATTGAAATATCTGCAGAAGCGAGAAAAAAATCGTATTTAATACAACAGTTAACTTATACAGAATAATTATAACTAATATAGTGGGATATTTTAAAGGGAATAATAATAAAGTGAAAACTACGTACGGATTATACATCGATCGTACAGCCATTCTTTTCTAAAAGCTAATAATTAATTAACAACATGAGTCTTCATAACCTCCTTAATCCAACACGTTTATCCTTTTACTCTTATCAATTTATGGGAATTGGAGCAATGAATTAAGCGACTTTCAGACTTTTTTTTGACATACCAATAATAAAATTATTCCATACAATAAATAAGAACTACGATAATACTAGAAAAAGAGGTACAACTAATATATCTTTGCGGTAATGGATGCTTTCCTTTCGAAGAAGTAACGTATACCCAGTAATAAAGGAGAGAAAAAAAGGGCGTCCCTGCAGTAAAGAAAGACAATTGACCCTCGTATAAATTCACCTCACTATATGAATTTAAATCAAACACTCGTAAAACGACTTTACTCAATTATTATATTATTACACATTCAAATAAATGCTGAACAATGCAGCAGGAAACCTGAAGTCCAGGTTCCATCTGGCGATCGAGAGAAAAATTTCAAAAACACAATTGTTTGTACAGCGATTATGAAATCACGCCAATTAATGGAGCTCGCAGCGCGATATGTATGACGCGTCGGTGTCTGACCGCACACGGCCACTACTACTTGTCACGCGTAGTCGCATCGATGTATAGTTTCCTCAGGACCAATTTCAGACTCGAGTGCACTAATGTAACGGGACAGCTGCATAACGACATCGCCGGAACAGACGTGCATTATTATTACGTGCGGGGACAATATAGCATTGCTGTGCTTCTTTTTTTTAGTCGGCGAAAGATAATTTAAGCTCGCGAATATATATATATATATATATCTACTTTGTTATCCTTTCGCGCAGGCCGCATAATTTTGCCAAAATTGATGCTTCTAGCTCATCCCGTGAATAATGGTATATAAATTACCGGGCCGCGAGTAAATCCTAGAATCCCGCGGGGCACTTCCACCTTCTCTCTTTCTCTCTCTCTCTCTCTCTATTCCAAAAAATTGCAGTCTAAGCTTATATAATGGAATAGGAAAGTGGCACACGTTTATATGCCATAAGCGTTTCTTACCACTTTGTTTGGCTTGCGCCTGTGGGCCGTCGTCGTTGCGCTTTTCGCGTGTGCCGCCGCGCTGATATCATTTTCCTAAGTTGTACTTAGAAATTGATACCGTATTCGTGAGCCTCTCCATGAATATATATTACTTCCTCAAAAAAAATAAGAAAAAGAAGAAGCAGAAGTTGCGATCTTTTCATAAATAAAAAGCGTGTTTTCTTTCCTGCGGCTTTACGAGATATGTACGTTCCTGTGACTTGAAGGACGGGCGGCGAATTGTACTTGATTCGTGTAAAGTGGAATGATAAATTGGATCTTTGCATATATAAACGATTAGTTTTCTTTTTTCGTTTTTTTTTTTATAAACCACAATTTAGAACGACGTTTATATACGAATATTTTTGCCTCTTACCGTGGCGTAGTTATACACGAGTGCATTTGGCATCTGACGAAAAATGTACGATTCAATTATATATGCTTTTATCTCTTTAAAAGGTGAAATATAATTTGTGTGAAAAAAACTGGTGCGAATCGCAAGGGTGTGGCCAAACCAAAACCGTCATGCATTTAAATTCTAAAATAACTATTTTATGTATTTTACATTCATGAATATAAAAAGTATTTTAATAAACACAGAAATAAATGCTCTTTACAAAAAATGATTATTTAATAATCAATAAGTACATAATATCTCTACTTTTTACTTATAGCCTTACGTGTATATGACTATAGTATATACGTACGAATTATATGATAATTTAAATGTAAAGAATGAAAAATTACTGTTCATAAAAATCAATTATTCAAAAGCTGTAGAAAAAACATTTTTTATATCAAGAAAAATAAAAGTGCATAAAAGTTAAATATCTTTTATAAATATTATTGCGAATAATATAAATTATTTAACTAAGCTTTTATTTAAAAGGCAATAGTACCATCGGTATACAAAGGGGATGACAATAGTCTTTTCTGGCTTAATAAAAACTGATTCAAAATGAATTTTCTTTGCACCAGATATTAGGTAAAATAATAATCAAAGCCCGCGTTCAATATTGAACTTCTTAACATTTTTTTCGCGCTATTCAGTTTCCTCTAAGATATTCGAAGATCCTTTATTTGTTCTCTTAGTAGTTCCGCGAAAGACTGAATGCAAAAATAGAAGGAACTACAACAAAGGTATACGGAACGTATAAAGGTACGCCTGGAATCTGGTATTACAGGCATCATAAACAGATTAGAATTTCACTAAATTCTTTAGCTTTTTCATACAAAGCTTGTATTTATAGGCATGAAATGTTATCTGCGAACGTTAAAACTATATTATCAAAACTTGTAACCATTCCGGTAAATTGAAATGAAAGTTTTTAATTATATAAAACGAATTAACTTAGTAATATTATTTAGGTGAAGTTTCTTCAAAATGCCAAGCTATCTGAGCGCATTTACTAGTATTTAGATAATCTTTTCAAACTAAGCCATTGATTTTCTTTTCTAAAACTTTTACCATAGATGATCCCTTTAATTTTCCGAGAATTGCAATATAGAAATTATATACGCGCAGTAACTATTTGAACGAGCTGCTGCTGCTGGCCTATTATTCCTCTACCACGAGTAAAGTTAAAGTCAATTAAAAATAGAGTTAATAATTGGCTAAATCTATAGGGGATCATAAAGAATTTATAATAAATATTAATAATGCATGCTCAATTTACATCGAGCTATTTGCACAGTCCCGGAATTCCTCGCCGTCCAACCCAATAAAAAAAATCCGATCCTCGACTTCCAAAAAGTCGAGCTCTCGAATTAAGAGAGTAGAAGAAGAATAAGAGCCAAAGAAGGGGGGAAAAAGTAATGTAGGCCATTAGCCAATAGCTTATCGGCGAGCTTGACCTAGCTGGAAGTCCTTACGTGGAGCTCCTTGGCCATCAGGCCACGATGAAAAATTTTGCGAAGAAAAGTAGAGCTGGTAAATAGTCGCAAGAGCGTAGACATCAACTGCGAACGGTGGCGTAATCTGACCAGTGTTGTCTGTTTCCACTTGCTGCTCAACTCGTCTTCCTCGCATAGCCATCTCCTTAGCGACACTGCTGCCGCTTCTTCTTCTTCTTCCTCTTCTTTTTTGTCGCTTGTCTCTTCGCGGTGAAAGAGAGAGAGAGAATCAGAGAGAAAACGAGTGGCGTAACGATCGGGGAGAGACGACAAGAAAAAAAAGGGAGAGAGAAAAATACGAAATAAGGAAAGTTTTATTGAAAGGAAAAGGGGGGTAGACGCGCGGCAGTGTGTAGCGGCGCAGCGACGGACGTCCGCTTATAGTCGCGATGGGGATCGATGTCACTTCGTTTAGCTCGAAATATACGACGCACCGAGACACACGCACGCACACACACACACACACACATACGAACATACACACAGACACACGACAGCTCGGCAGCTCCTCCGCTTATCTATTTATTCTTTCATTCGCCGAGACGTTATTCTATATAAAAAGCTTTTCTCTCTCTCTCTCTCTCTCTCTCTCTCTTTCCTCATTGCCCTCGTCATTTTCTCGCTCGAATATTGCTCAATTCGTCGACACGACGTCGTTCGTGCTTTTTTTCCTCTTCTTTGCTTCTCGTCTTCAAAGGCTTGTGGACCCGGACGTGTAATTTCAAGCACCGCTGGCTTATGTTATTATAAAGAGAATGTGTCAGTTAGAACGAGAGAGAGAGAGAGAGCGGAGAACTCTGATAAGGAATTTAAATTACACGTCTCGGGCGTCGCCACTGTCGCGAGAAAGACTACGATGATATGGAGCCCTCGATGTTCAGACCGCGCAAATTGCCAATTTTCATACTTTACGCGCGTGTATAACAATGTTGTAAAATGTATTTCCATCATTGATTGGACGGAAAGGATAAGACGGTTATATTTTGGGAGATAAGATTCGGGGGAGGATGTGTTTTCATTGTGGAAGGTCGAACCAAAATGATTGTGGACTTTTATCCGGTTCTGATCTTTTACGGCTTTTGATAGAGAATAAAAGCCATTAAGCCCTATAGGAAATTTCGGTTCTTTATCTAAAGTAAATGTCTTAGAGCTCTTATGCCAATTAGAAAAATACTTCGAGAAACGTTATAACAAATTTATTTGATCCTTTATCACTAAAAACAATGCTAAACTATTTCAACAAATATAATATCGACCGTTAAGGAACCAGTTTTTTGAGCTGCTGATCAGTGGTATTTTAACAGTAGTTTGATCGCATAATCATCACCTTCATTCACTTCATTAAAGTTCCCACCCCCTCATTTATTATTTATTACAAATATTTATTTTATGTTGTCCATGTTACATTTTATTTAAAGCCATTATTTTAGTATTTTAATTGTTTCTAATAAAACATAAGACCTTGACATATTCAAACAATAAAAGTAATCTGTGACTTTTATTATTTATTAATTTGATTAATTTACTGAATAAAGAGAAATTCGTTTGGAAGAGATTCCATGTAATAGCAATATATTACACAGTTTAATCTGCGGAAGTCTATTTTGGCGATAACGTTATACCAAAATAAAAGAAAATTGCTTTAAAGTGAAAAACAAAAACAAACTCGTTCAGATATTTGGATAACAGTTCAGCAATAACCCATGATTAAAACTAAAATTAATATATATATATATATATAGTGTTATTAAAGTTTCAAAACATCTTTTTAATTATTATTATATCAAGTTCGTCATAAGTCTCGGTTTTCGTTCAATATTCTAATTTCCTACAATTGTCTCATGTGCGCGGTAAGAATTTTAATGAGGCACGTCTTGCCTTGACTACATTTTCAGAACTTTCCTTCACATCGCGATATTGTAATACAGTTTACAATATTCAAGTCATATCTGACTAGATTGTATAATATAATATTGAATATGACAGAATTGACAACAATCAAATTGCTTGTCTAAATGTTAAAAAATATACTTTAACCGATATAAAATACTGAAGCTCATTTATGAATTGTAAGAGAAAAGCTACTTTAGATATTTTACATTTTTATTTTAATCTTGACCTAAAAAAAATTATGATTTTGCTTCACTCAGAAAGAAAAAATTGTCCGAGATAATTCAAAATGATTCTCGAAGGTGAGGGTCGAGTACTATTGAAGCATGCAGTTGGTAGGAATAAATGAAAAAATTGTCCTCCTTTCCTACATAATAATTCAAATACGCCAAAAACGGCCCTTTTTTTCAATTTAAGCTGACATATCTAAAGAATTTGACGTAATGGAAAAATTCGGTCAGATTCGGTTTCAGAATCAAATGTTACTTCGGAAATATATATTCTAGTCTATGTTTCTATGTAATTTGTCTTTCCGAGCCAAATTCATATATGTATAGTAAAGTATATCTTCGGTTTGACTTGAAAAGACCAACCGAATTCCTTATATAAAATGTCAACGGTTTCATAAGCTGAGAATGTAGTATATTTATTGTATTTTATCCATCTAGAACGAGTCTCCCTGAGCACAAAATACTTGGGGTCCAAATTCGGATTTGACTATGTGCAATTCAGTATCCCGGCATATCCACTTTTAGACCTCTTACTCATTGATACTTTGTACCCATGGATTTTCTTGTTTAGGATTGTCATAAACTATAACATACTGCATTGTCAGCTAATTCACCAGAAGCCCGTTATATATAAGAAAAGTAAGGGGGTAGTATTGTTCTAGCATCCATTAATATATTATTTACTTACACTTAAAAGGTGGTCGATAAATAAATTTATTGTTTAATGTGATATTGGAAGCCGAGCACTGTTACTTAAGATTTAATCAAATGACCTACTTTGGAATTACAAGGACAAGTTTTCTAAAAGCCAACGATCATGTTCATACATTTGATAATAAGAAAAGTAGCAGATGATAATACCAGCAGACCGTATAATTTTATCCTAAAAGTGAATCACACATCCAACAATACCCAGTAATGGGAACCGTCAGAAAAATCATTTCAAAAATTGGGGGAATGTCTGGGCAAACTCGGACATTACTACTTTCGGGATAAATATTTCAAATTCGTAATTAAACTTGCCCCAGAGCTCAATTTTCAAAGTAATTTTTCCGACGGTTGTCATCACTCGACATGGTTTAGCGTCCCTTTCACATCCATACAAGTTTCCCGCGATCCTTTTTCCAAGCTAAATTATATTGTCCTATTCGTTTTTCTATCTATTTATTTTTATGTTCGAAACTGAACATATAGGAATAGAATCTTGGTCTGTTTTGCATATAAATAATTTTTAAAGAAATGCGTGAATAACTTCAAACGAAAGACGTATAAAAGTTTGAGTGAGATCTCTAGAACGGCTCATGAGATATTAATTGCAATCGATAACATGCTCGCCAAAGGTGAAGCCAGCGCAAGAGAATGGAAATGTATTATCTCATTGGAATATCCATAGGTATAGTTGTTTGAGTCACAGCAATATTACGCGTAAAATATTAGTAATAAATATACAATATTTAATAAGCAACGATACCTTAGAATTCAAAAATATATTCCAGAATAAAAGTACCCATAACTTGATGTAAATCTCTGGAACATGCATAAGCCTAAGCTTTATGATAACAGAGGAAGCGATCTCAAAATTTTACTTCGGAATAGACGTAAAAGTTGATGTAATAGCTGGAAAACTGAATTTCAACTGTCGCTCAGCCACCTCCCCCCTCTCTCTCTCTCTCTCTCTCTCACTCTCCCTGTCGTTCTACTATCTTCTATCTCTATTTATATCTTCGACTTTCACTTGTACCTGATTAGGACCGGAGATGCAAGCAGTAGCAGGAAGTACAAAAGCGGAAATCCGTTTACCGGATTTCGCGGAAATCGAACTAGAAATAAAATTTCTGGTCGACAGCAGTGAATTTATACGGTATTTTCCGCACCGTGCACCAAAACGAATTGCGTATGAGATATATTTTCTTACCCTTCAACTGTCGGTTTAAAATTGTCATCTGACGTGATTCTTTCGAGGTACATATAACTATTCCCAGAACAATACTCTGACTGTAACAGACGAAGAAAGATACCTCCAGTTGAAAAGGAAATCAATTTCTGTTATACTTCTCTTACATCGCTTTCTTATAAAGTTGGCAAATTCAATCATGTCATCGAAATTGATAAATGTCAAAAAATTTTTTAAATTTAACTCTTTCGCTGAAGATCTAGAAAGTTTTCTTCGCTGATTTACCAAAAACTATCGTACTGTCACAATTAGTTTATAAATTAGTATCAGTCTTTATTTTATACTCGCACTTTTTGGGGATATAGCACTTATAAAAAACTCATTTCAAAAAACAATGTAACATGTTCAGCCATCACAACTGCAACGCAAAATCTTTGTTGGAGCAAAATATTTTGACTCTTACTGTGAAAATAGATACTACAAGGTAACACTCTTCCTACATTTTACGTACACTAATTACCCTTACAATTTTCAATACCACTGCACAAAGCGTGTCCAATATCGATCGCAACACATACGTAAATCAACATTTTACACGTACATTCAACCTCTAAATCTTTTTCCGCCTCGCGCACTCTACAAAACTATTTCGATATCGATATTCTATAACTCGAAATTGATCTAGTCGCTATATATAGACACGCGATTTCACGGTGCAGCATCAAGAGCCGAGGCGATAAATTTTGAAAAAGCCAATTCAGCCGGACGATTCGCTCGGGCAATATCATCTCGCGAGCGCCGTGAAAACGGCGAACCTCGAGCTCGATAATGAGCCAAACGCAATTAATAAGGTTCGTGGCGCTCGGTGGCATAACCGTAAGCCGTACAACTCGAATATGCAATCACGGTTGGTGAAAAACAACCAGCCTCTCTGCCTCTCTCTCTCTCTCTCTCTCTCTCTCGAATATATAGGTACTCGCACAACCTATACAGGGGCAATTTACTAATAAAGAGAGAATATTTACCAGCTTCCGCGAACCTTTACGCAATGAAAGTCTGCATTCTATCGCTATAAAAACTGGTAATCAATATACGTTCGCAGGATTCGTTTAGTGTGCGTATATATTCCAGTCCTTTTTCGTGGGATTCTTTGCAAGAGATTCGTATTTCGTGAAAGCAATCAGCTGGAGCTCGTATACGTTTATTGAAAATAAGCGATCGTTTTAACCTGATACTACAAAAAAGGCAATAAGCAAGCTTTTTTGAATGCCATATTGTTTGAGAAGGAGTTCGTAGCTGCAAAACCTTAAAATTCTTGTACGAAAAAACAAGATTTTATTTTATAACGCTGCGTTAATCTTCTAAATACACAAAGTAAAATATTTAATATGCTAGTAGCTGCTTTTCCTTTAGCCAAAACATGTGCAGTGTAAATATTGTTTTATACGAATTTTATTCGCATTTTGTTTAAATCCTGCTATTTTTCCTTTACGCCCTGTTTGTATAAAGCCGAATTTCATGCATATATTTACATTTTTGTTTCACGTAAAAGTATATAATGCCACATCGAGCATAAAATTTCGTTCAATATTCCTCTGCGCTCATCATTGTATAAAATTGTATTTAATGCAATTGATATAAAAATTATATTATTATATTTCTACAATACTTTTTCAGCTTGAAATCAGTTATTTGTCAGCTAAGAGGAGCCTACAATTTGAATATATTAGGCAAACATGTAATTCAAAAAAGGTGAAATTAAAATAAATTACGTATTTAGTATTTTAAATCGCGAACGTAACATCAATGCACGTCTAAGTAGAAACATCAGGGCGTGGTAAGACATCAAAAGTGAGTACTGCGTATAATACTGATGCTAAATATAATATAAAACCTTTATTATAAAAGAAGGTTTTTCTCATTCTAGTTAAAAGGTTGTTAAAAATTTCAACGAGTTAACACAAATCGAATAGGAGTTTATTCGCCATCGATTCTGTAGTAAAGCATTTATGTTTGTATATCGTAGTATATTCATTACACAATTAAGCAATACCGACGGAGTGACGGAGCTCACCACAATTGGCTTTCGATTAACATGTACTGCGGGGTAGTAACTCGTGTTATATAATCCTCCGCTCGAGAAACTCGGTAATAGCCCTTCCAAAAGATACGAGACCCTCGCCTATACACACACACACACATACACACATGCCTACAAGGAAGCGAAAGATATTTCGAGACACGGAGTTGCACTTTTATATGAATCGATGCTACTCCAATTTAAAGTTCCGCGGCTGCAGATTTAAATAGAGTAGTTGCTTTAACTGACAGCATCAACGTGGCCTCGCGGAGTAACAACTATAAGAACAACAGTTTCCAATCTGCAGTTGAGAAAACTTGTGTGCGCCGTTGTTGGAAAATTCTTGAAAATTCCCTTACTAGCTAAATACTTAATTGTGAAATTTTCAGCCTCTTGGCTGCTGAATTATAAACCTGATTGAATTTCCAATTATCGGAGTATTTGAATTATAAATGTGGTTGAATTTTCCAAAAATGAAAATTGACGTTCGTATGTATGTATCAAGGTTTAAAATTCAAGTGTGCTTGCAAGAATTTGTATCGGAATATTTATTTACGGTATTCATAAATTCCTCGTTGTTTCGATCAAAAGTTTCCACATTGTAACATATCTGGGAGTGGTAAAAATTAATCCTTCAATTTATTTGAAACAATATTAATAAGGAGTTAGACGCTCTAAAATGGTCTTCTATTGTGCACTCAAAGTTCATAATTCCTTTACTCAATCTATTCGTAATCGTCACTCGTTTGAGACTCGGTGAAAACGGAACGAAACGTATACCCATTTCCTAAAACCCAACACCAGCCATCAAATTTGAGACCCAATAAATAAATCAGTAGTAAACCATACGCGGCAAAGTCGCAGCGGGTACATTCCCGCAGTCGAAGGACTGTACGCTCCCCCGCAAAAATGCGCAGTAACGCGCTTACACGACACGAGTCCGCAGCATTACACATTTCGAGAAACGCGTCGGCATCCCACGTACCCGCGACCAGGAATAATTGAGGATCTACAGCGGCAGCATCTCGATACCGCGGTAGAGAGTTGGTCCTATTGCAAGCCAGTCGCGCAAAGCCGCATAAGCCACCCTTCGAACGAGAGAGAGAGAGAGAGAGAGAGAGAGAGAGAGAATTGGAGAGTCAGAGTGTGAGAGGGAGAGAGAGAGAGGAGAAGCAAAAAAACACCCTGACCTAGAAAGCGACGCGTCGGCAGCCCGGAACACCCTAAGCGCCGCCGGAGCACAGCGCTCGATTCAGCTGCGCGGGAGAGGCAGAGAAGCGACTCTCGCTCGATCCCTCCCCCCACCCCCACG
>UELV01141794.1:15080-27203 GCA_900490015.1 Megastigmus stigmatizans | reverse complement strand
GTGTAAGTCATGAAGACAGTGTACGTTCAGGTATTAGGACTAGCTCTGAGCGCCAGAAAAATTGACAGCCCTAGTACCTGGACAAGTGGTCAATTACTGCGACAGTTTCAATTGGACAAAAATTATATGTACCGATACGTAGACACCTCATTTTTTAATTAAAAGCAATAATTAATCCTTAATATTACATACAATAAAATAAAATAATTTATTTAAGATTCCGTACGTATAATTTTTTTCGTAAAAAACTTAATAGATCAATTATTATAGCCTTAACAATAGAGCACTCGATTCTTAACGATTTCCTTAAGAAATACATGGACAGCTCAAGTCCGTGCGACTGCAATATTTCAAAGGCTTTTTTTGCATATTAAATTTAATTCTATATGGGTTTCAAATTTTTATATAACAAAACATAATTCGAAATTATGAATATTCACAATAATATTATTTTAAACCTTTTCTAAAGCTTATTTAAAATATAAACATGCATTTTGTCCAGTTAATAGTACATGTCCAGCCATTGGTACTTTTACCTTATTTTCCGTTTTCATGTATTTTATAAATAAAGGATCAATAAGGGATTGTGCAAAATTGAACCGAACCTTTTTAGATGTCAATATCTGGTTTCTATATTGGAAGACATACATTATATAATAAACTTTCCTCTAAATGAAGTATAGATACATCATAAAAATTATAGGTACAAATAAATACTGATCTAAATAAATCGTAATTTTGTAATACTTATGTACGATCGGAATGTCCACATTGTATATGACTGTTTATTTTACGAAGGTAATGACGATCTTTGGCCATCAAACACCCGAAAAAGTAACGAACGAATAATTCGAATAATTGGATGCATGTATAGAAACAGAGCAAATGGTGTGCCCTATCAGAGAATATATAGGAAGGAAAACAGAGGAAGGGAACTTAGCCCTGGGAGAGTTTGAAGGGCGATGTCGCGCGGGTGTGTCGTGTATAACAAAAGTAACGAGCGAAGATTCTACGACGCCTAAAGGCACGAGGCTGGCTAAAGCCGGGGACAGCTTAATCCGTTTACAGATGAGATTTGCGCGCCGGGATTCTACGAGCGCGATTAATCCACGCTCGCTCGATCACCTCACGTTGTGCCGGGACCCAGCGAACCGTGCGCGCCGCCGCCGCCGCCGCCGCCGCCGCCCGTTTGTCGACCAAATAGATTTTTATTATAGATGCCGCTATTTCGGAAAAGCACACGTATTAATAATTGCCGCCGCGCGAGAGTGGTGTAACATTAGAAATCGATTTGAGTGCGAAGAAGGTGCCGCTGAGCCGTTAATATTTGAGGGGCTTTGAATTATTGAGTATTATACGCTTAAATAAATTGATCTTTCTCCGATTTTTCTAGAACTCGAATAGCTGATTTGACTGAAATGATTACATTTTAGAAATATCTAGGTATTGTTCGCAGTTGGACAGTAAATTATTCATTGAAAATTTATTTCAATTTATTATATGATATATTATTATTATTACTCTCTTTTGTAACTAGATATGCCTTTTAGTAATGTGTAGCGCTTAATTTTATCATTGATTTGACATATTTTTACACAACTAAAAAATGTCTGACTTTTTTTCAAAAAAAACCTTCATCGTGCCATACTGATTAAAATTTGTATTTATTTAAAATAACAAATGTATTCTGATCCAAACAATAGTTAATGTAGTCCATTAAACATTATTTTGTAGATAAATAATATATTTTTTTGAAAAGAATTGAAGAAAAGATTTTCTCAATACATGTCAAGTTTTGGATGAAAATTAATAGAGACAAATTTTGAATCCAAACTTATCAATATGTAATGTAACAACTCTTTACAAAATTATGATCGTCAACAAGGTACTTCGCAATTGAAATTTAATAATAAATATAGTTAAAAATTAAAAATAATTCAGTCAAACTAGCATTGTATTTATAATTAACGTTTGTAGATATAACTAAATTTTAACTAAAAGTGTCAACTTTTTTGAATCATAAACAAAGTGTAAATTTTTACGTATAATTTCAGTTAAGTCCTTATTTCCGTTTAATGCTTCAATCATTTAATCTTTAAAGAATCTTTTTAAACGTTTTTAAGTAATTTATGATCTGAAGGAGATGTCTCGCCGAGTCGGCAAAAGTCGATCTAAATTATATATATATGTTTCAAAAGGAGAAAGATATAATCGCATTAGATAAACGGTCGCAAACAATGTCTCCCTTATCTTAACACAACTTGTGAAGCAAAGTATTTTTTGAGCATCTTTTTTTTCGACGCTTCTGGCTAAAGTGGTTATTAGTACCCGTAGCTCTTAATGTAATCATAAGTACTGCATTATCTAGGCCTACACGTTTTAGAGTTTTATAAAGTTTATCTCCCGTACAAAGTTTTCGCGAACAAATTGTCAATTGTTTAAGCTAACTTGTAATAACGGCAAACAAAAATGCATAATTGATAATTTCAACGTTTTCTTTTTTTTTATGCATTAAATAAATTTAACTTATATAAATTTTATACAAAATTTTTTTTTGTAACAATTCGGATAAAGTCATTGATACTAGAACTATATATCCAAACACGTTATCGTATAACGTGTACGCATATAATTACCAGAAACATGTGTATTAAGCGCATCCACTTATGTCACAACGGGAACTCAATATTACCACGAATTTGAAAAAAACATTCATCCGTGACTTCTCCGCGGCTGACAAAACGATACTCTCTACGTGCTCGTCTTAAATTTCCTGCGCTTATACATTACACGCTCATCGACAAATACGCGCATGTGTGTGTGAGAGAGAGAAAGAGAGGCGTCGTATAGCGACGGGCCAAAATCAAGTGTACGTACAATACACACCGCATGACAAAGCGTGCGAATAGACTGGACTCGGAGGCGAGACAGTGAGAGAGCGAGAGACCCTTAGAGCCATACCCATGGGTCTATAGCGAGCAATATGTTACTGGGCGCGTAGTACATCGGATACTCTTGGGCTCGATATTCGCCACACACTGTTCCCAGCAGTCCCAGGCGGTTTGGCTCCTGTGCAGTCGTATAGCGCGCCGCGGTCCGACTTGTATCCCGCGAGACAATCCGAGACAGTGATATAATGTGAGAATTCAATTTTCTATTTAAATTATACGAAGCCGCCGCGCGCCTGGGCTCTATACTGCCTCGGATATGATGCGACTGCATGGGAAAGCGCGCCCGGCCGTTCTATAAACTTTGCTGATATCGCATGGGGGAGTGACTATATGTATAACTGCTCGATCGTAAAACATATACACGATAACCGTTACTGCACGCACTTGCGAGACGAGGGGACTTTTTGTGCTCAAGTTGTCGGCTAGGGCTAAGTACTGGAAAAAAAAGTTCACGTAGTCAAACGTTTGAGTTTAGTTTCGATTTGAACTGTCTCAGCAAGTCGGCTAATTTGCGAAAATTGCATTGAATGAGAAATATTCGCGCTTCAGAGTATACGTAACTGGAACAGTCTTAGAATAACTTATATGTACGTGTGTTATAGAAAATTTATTATTGAGAGTTGGAAAAGTTGGAAGGCAAAATGTTTGAGTATATCATAATTTATTTTAATATCTATACATTGTCCGCAAATAGTAGATTTTTAACGTTACTGTTTCTTCTCGAAATAAATATGCATAAAAGTTGGACATTGTATTATAGTTCAACTATATTTTACAAGTTATATCATGTATATATATATATGATATAAAAAGAATTTAAACGCATCTGTTATCTACATATATACATGAAAAGTTTGTCGATAAGACTGTCTAGCAAGATAAATATATATAGTTGTATAAAAAAATATATCTCATAAGAAACACTATCATTACGAAGCATTATATCCAAAATTGAAAACTAAATAATTTACAATTTTAGAATACAGTCCCTCGATATACCGTTGATACACGAGTCAAAAATAAGCGCAAGTGCTTTTACCACTGTCGGTTATCGCCCACTTATAGCTCTCAACGAAGGAGGAAAAACCATAACAGCGTCTCGAGTATGGAGGAGCTTCGCCGATCGATATACATACGTGCGACCTCGCTGAACGTCTCGTCCTGGCACCCGTCGATCACCAACAACACCATCGCGTCCAAACCAGCCCCGCAGGAAAGACGAGCTCTCGGTTAAAGCAGCTCCACACAACTAGCTTATATAGTTTATCGTCGGCAATAGGAACAAGGATGAGCTGTCGGTTAACGCGCAGCACGCGGTATACGCCCTCAACGCTGTTGTTTCACCCGCGCCTTGGTAACTCGACTCCCGAGAAATACCCTCTCTCGATCGCTTACACAAACAGCTGAGGGAATCCCTATATACCTCTATTCTGTAGCAAGATATATACTGCAGACGCGCGCGAGTTAACGCTCGAGCGCTTGTTTTACCAGACCGCGACCTATCTTTTCTTCTACGCACACACTAAGAGAGAGAGAGAGAGAGAGAGAGAGTGAAGCCCAAAAGAAGTGATCGGTTGTGCGCAATAGGGTAAAAGGGCCACGCGCTGCTCGAGTTACTTCCGCTCGCTGTGGTGTCCAAGTCGGTGGAAAGTGACCGCAGCTGCAGGGCAGCGAGGAACAGCCGCAAAAGGTCGCGCGCGCGCGCGTGCAGACGCTTCAGGGATTTCCGGCAGTTTCGAGGAGAGAGAGAGAGAGAGAACGCGCTTCATCGTGCTCCCGCTGGCTCCTGCAGTGCATGTCCAGGCGGAAATAATTCGTGTATAGGCAGCCGTAAAGTCGACACCTCGTTATATTACAACGGCGGACTGTCCACTTGCAGCCGCTGCAGAAGCGTGTAGCGTATATATGCCTGCATTTGGTCGCGGATCGTTTGAGGGCGCCGAGACTCTCTCGAATGCCTGTGAGGGTAAAGGATTTTCTCTTTTGTTTTTTCGGGTTGGTTGTTTCTCGAACTGAGGGCTCAGCAGGGTAGGTTGTATAGCCAGCTCGCATAATTAAAGAGACATCTGTGGCGCGTGCGCCGGAAATGAACAAGCCGAAACGATTACTCGGCGCTTTTGACATACCGCTGGCTGGCTTGGATTTAACTTTGATTCCTGTCGAGCGTCTGGCTTGGTTGGCTGAATTAAAAGGTGCGCGCACAAGTTTGAGATATTAATTTTTTTTGTAACGGCTAGGGGCACTGTATACACATAGACACTATGCAATGTTTCATGTGATTGATACGGTTGCAGTTGGTTTGACGAATAGACGTCTTCCTTTGCACCTTTGGACAATTGATAATACTCGGATAACATATATATGCTTGTATACCTCATGAAATGATATTCATCAAAGTTTGAACAATTTTTTTTTGTCGTTATTAGGTTCCATGTACAAAAAAAGTGGGAAGTAGTTTCTAATTCATATTTTCCTTGACGTAGTTCGGTCCTTAATTTCGATCGGATTTTATAATTAAATTCCATATTTATATCCTTTAAAATATAGCTTAGTTCTATATACTTACTTCATAATATCCCGTTCTTTTCTTTGCAAATATTTTTTCTTCATCCATCATACATAAACAGAATCAAGCCGAACATCAACAGCTCGAATCTCAGGTTCTAAACTTCCGAATTCCCAGTAACTTTCCCAATCATGCGCGCCTCTAAACTCGCGAGTTCCTGCCAACCTCGCAAACAACTCACGCAGCGATAGGGAGAGAGAGAATGAGAATGAGAATGAGAATGAGAGAGAGAGAGAGAGATATATTCAGTGCTATCTCGTCACCTCAATAATTCCGCGGCAACTCTCGGCTCTCGGCCTCATGAATAAACAAGGAAAGGAATTCCGGACCGAGTCGTCGGCACTTGCCCATCGTCTCGTAAACACGGGGCGGTTTGTGCCGCTGCAAACGAGCGTATAACAAGAAGCCACTTGCCGGGACGTGCGCCAGAGAGAGAGAGAGAGAGAGAGAGATAGAGAGAGAGAGAGAGCAACACACTCACCAACAACGGCAGGGCACACGACAAACCGGTAATAGATTAAAGCCATCTTCCCTTCTCCCCTTGGCTCTCCCTACACATATATAGCATATAAGTACAGAACTGCGCGCTGTCCCTAACCAGCAACTTGCGCGCTTTAGTTCACTTGACCCTATAGGACTGGCTTGTCGTCAACGACGTTGGCTATATGCTCCCCCCTTCACGACTACGGCACGCACCAACGCACATCAGTCTATACATGCGCGCACACGTAACGATAGGCACGCCTCTTCTAACCTATGAGGATCATGCCAGCGCGTCCCAGTTTCCGCACGCCGATATACACACACACACACACATTTATATATATATATATATGCCCTCTGTATATATGCGATGCGTCCTTTAGCCCCTGGCCGTGTGTGTGGGTACAGAGTGACGACGATGACGACGACGACAACTACGACGACACTATCTGCTGCGTACGTGTGTGTGTGCTTTATCTCGGGGGGTAAGCCGTCAGAGCTCCACGCAATTTTCTTAATGTACTCGCTAAATACTTGTGCTGATGGGCTCTGTACTGATGCTACTGCTGCTGCTGCTGCTGCCGCTCTGCTACACTGGGCTTCACGTGCAATGAATGACGTATGGGATGTATAAAGGGTCTACTCGTTTCTATACGTTATACTCTTGCACTTGCTTTCTCGCCCTATACTCGAGCTTTAGACGATTTAGAAGGTTTTGGGGGAAAGGAGCCCTATCGAATACAAAGTTTCGGCTCGAAAGTGTTTTTTTAGGATCCGCGCTTATGTGAAGTGGTTTATATTTATAATATTTTCTATAACATAATATTACGTATACAACACGATGAAAATCGTAATCGCGGAATTATTAAACAAATAATGATTTATAAAATTCACCTCTTTTGTCATAACTTTTGTAAATATAACTTTATATGATTTCAATCTTGTATATGAATCTTTGATTATTCGACGATGATCTAGAAAGTAAGATTTATTGTGTATAAAACACTTCATGTGTAACGTGTGTGTATTTATACATATAGATAAATAAGCATCAAATAATCTCTGTATATAATCTTTTATTACTCTCTACTTCTTTTAGTACAAAATTGATAAATCTATTTAAATAATAACTATTACTATTCCAGTGCACCGAATGTTCATTTTGCATGTCTCTATATACATATATTCAGTACGGTACATACTACTGCCAAAAACGACCGGCCTATTCCGTCTGTTTCTACTTGCTGTTGTAGACTGTTGTTGTGTGCTCGACTTATATCTACCCTGTTTATACATTTGTACGTGACTTGAATGGATATGCTTAACGTGTGCACGTGAACATGTACACGAATTCGTAAAGTGTCTTCAGAGCTGTCGAACGTGATGATAAGAACCATAAAAAAATTATCAATGTGTTAAAGAAAGTTTGATCCGAATAACGTTGTAGTTGATTAAAAAACAGTTATTTGTCATTTCCGATTTTCATCATAAGAATAAGTAATGAAAGTTAAAAAGATATTATGTGATTCGTTAGCAATCAAAACATTGAAAATTATACTAATTATAAGATATTGTAAAAGAGTAAGAGATGATTTAAAACAGAACATTGATGAAAAACATCATTGATGAAAAACATAGAATTTATACCATAACCTTAATATCTTCATTGCTTCATTATTCACGTCTTTGAATCTGTTTCATTTCACTGCATACATAAAAACCTACTTCTGCCTAGTATGTTCACATTATTACAAAAACTTAATACAGCTACCACTATTTGAACTGTTTTCTGTATTAAAATATATGCAGAAATACTCCTGAGGATAAAGGAAAATTATTTTAAATCACATTTTTTTCATGTATTATTATTTTCACATTAATTGAAGAAAAAGCATCATAATATTCAATCACTTGCAGTTATTCGACCTTCTCGTCATATGTTATCTTATAGTTATCGACCCTCATTATCGCTTTTTATTCGTGGCGCCGAATTCAAAGGCAAACATAACGAGGCGCTTCAACGAACAAAACAACTATACTTACACTTCCAAATACTCACTACCATAGCAGAGCGAGTGCAGTTAATCCATTTAATTATTTCATCGCGCGGCGGCGAGTCCCATATAACCTGTTTCCAACTCTGGTCTCTCAAGCTGTCGTTAAGACGAAGTGCCGAGTGGCCAAAGCCACACTCACACACACACACACGCACATACACATACACACGAGAGAGAGAGAGAGAGAGAGAGAGAGAGACGTGCGCGCGTGTGTAGATAGCTAAAGGGCATGAATGACGGATAGCAGGAGCGGCCCAGACGAGCGATGAATAAAACGGGTAATGGGGTAGCTAATGTCCCCATATGCGTGAATCGCAGGACGCACGTATATACGCGCAATGGGCGGCGTCCCGTGCATGCATAATGCGCGCAACGAGAGAGAAGAGACTATAAGCCAGCTCTGCCATCGTCGTCTACCCTCCTGCTCGCTCGGCCAGATATATATACATACGCGAGCCACGAGCCACCCCATTTGCGTTTATACTATGGCTGGTGTGTATGCGTGCGCGGCGGACTGTGTGTACCGACGGGCCATGTGCAAATCATCCGAGACGCGAGGCCGTGCTCGAGAGCTAACTTCATTCGCTTTTATTTGCTTCCTCGCGTCCTCCCCTACTTGTGCTCTACCTCTCCCTCTCTCTCTCTCTCTCGCTCCCTCCCTATATCTCTTGGTTGCGCGGAAACCGAACCGTCAATTGTGCGCTGTGGCCTTTTGGATTTTAACTTGCGGCTACATCGAATGCGCACCTATTATATTCAATTATGCGTCGAAACTATTGGTTTGAATTTCATATTGAAGAGTGTGAGTTTATACAATGCTGATGCAGATGCAGCTGCGATCAAGTATAGCTTTGGCTTTTCTAGTTTCTAAGTTGGATGATATACTGCAATGTGAATTTTGTTTCAAATCATCATTAGTGTATACTTAGTCTTATTTTGATTTTGAAAAATGTGGAAAAGATCGGTTGAATATTCTAATAAGTTTAAATAATCACTCAACGAAATTTTCCTCTCACAAACGGTTAGTATCTCCAATATATTGAAGAAAGTACAAGCACATATTGCGAACATCGAAATATCGCTTAGGCGTCGCAACAATATGTTGGAATAATATATTGGAGGAAGTATTGCCAATATATTATCAGCATTAAATAAGGTCACTAAATTATATGATAGTGATAGTAATATTATTTACGTGAGGAAGTTTTGTAGAAACGCTCATATAACCAAGAAAACTTTAAATAATTTTAGCATATTTAGTAAATTTAGTGAATTGTAGTGAATATTGTTATTTACATGTTGAAGTTTTTTAGAATCGCTCATATCTAAAAAAAAAACTTAAAAATGATTTTTAGAAAATTTAGTAAATTTAGTGAATCTAGTGAATCTAGTGAATCTAGTGAATTTTAGTGAATTTTAGAGAATTTTAGTGAATTTTAGAGAATTTTAGAGAATTTTATTGTATTAAGTGCAATTAGTGAATTTTATTGCATTTAGTGCAATTAGTGAATTCAAAATTTCAAAGAAATTTTGGTATGCATTGGTAAAAAATTTAATCTAATGTAATTTGATGCCAGAGCTCATTAAGATTCCCAAAAGACGCAAACCTTTGAATTCCAGTATGTTGAAAACTTCATTTATACTTTTAATTTGGAATTTATGAATAGAAATTGAAGTATTAGGTTTAAATTTATACAATCAAGAATCTTTATCCAAAAGGTTTCAGTGGTATTCTCTTTGGCATTATAATACATATATAACTAAGACAATCTGAATCAGTTTTAAGAATGGAAAATAAGAGTATTCCGACAAAGAATTGAGTCTACTCGTTTACGTATCTTGAGTTAATTTGGTTTATCTTAACTCGATTAATATGGTTTCACCCGTCATCAAACTACAATCTGTTCTTAAAAAATAACACTGCAGTGTCATCCACATGAATACATTATTAAAATTAAAAAAGAAGCCATTTCAGTACTTTGACCCAATCACAAGAGGTAGTATCTGCAATACTGCTACTCCATTATCAGTTCCAATCAACGTTTCAAAAAGTCACCAAAAATCTCAAAGGCCAAATCTGAAGATGCATCAAGCGAGACAAAAAAATGAATTTCATGACGTGCGCATTTCACAAAAGGGCGCGTGGATTTTAATGTAAACAATCATCCTCCTATTGACTTTGACAAATATAACGCCGCAATGCACATCTCCTAGCTTTGCTACAGGTCCTTTTTTGTGTTATCCAACCCTCGCGCTATACGTGGATGCACTGCTCCTCTCCCCCCTTACACGATCGCCTCGTACACACGTTTTTTTCCCTCATTTTATCCATAAAGCGCGAGGCCGAATGTATATGTATGCTCACGTATTACCCAGCTCCGCGGACACATTGTTCGCATTTTATACTTGTTTGCACAATTCCCTTTTGCGTTTTTCGTATGAGCGATCATCTCTCCAATATATATATACGCTTGTATATATATACGCTCTTTTCGCTCCGTGCGTTGTATGTATATATGAAAGGCACGATCCTACCAAATGTTCGGGGGAGAGAAACGCGTATGCGAGTATAAGGCTTCGCTCCGTCGTCGTTTTATCGGTCGGAAGAGCATTCGGATTTATTAATGTGATTGCTTAGGCGCATGGATTTATTTTATGGTTATCGCCGCGCTTCGATCGTTTGTTCTTTTCTGCCTCTTTTGCTGGCTTTTCTCTCTGTGCACGGCTCTCGCTCCGCGTGTTTTATGGCACCTGCGGCATATGTATACCGGCGTCATCTCGCTTTTTCCTTCGGTTTTGTTCTCTCTTCGTGTTCAATTTCGACCGACAGACGTGAAATTTGATGAAAGACGCCTATGCATTCTCAGATATACGTATATGGAGATTTAAATTTATTTTATATCAAAGATAACATAATATGAAATTCAAAAAAGAAGGCATATCAGTAATTGGTAAAGCACTATTGAATATTATCGAGTTATAATCTAAGATGATCATTAAGATTTAAATATAAAAATTTCAAAGATCAAAGTACTTAATGCACAAAGACAACAAAGTACTTAATGCAAAAATAAACGACAATTTATTTTTATATTGACCACCAAAAAGGATCAAGCATCGGATTTTCAATGCTGATCATATTATTTATATCAATTAATGAAAAGTGTCTTTATAAAAGTTAAACTAATTCGTATTATGTTACAAGAAATAAAATTATTTGAAATTTAGTTGGCTCGTATTTAATTGCAATAAGCAAAGGCTTTTGGTTACAGTATCTAAACATTTTATTGCCAGTCATAGTCCTTTGGCTGCTACACCCGAAATCATTAGTTGTCATTATTTGGTTGGCGGTGTCCAAATCTTTGGTTGTGAGATCCAAAGTAAATTGTTACGCCTTGAATATTTCCAAGCTTTTGAAGGATTATATTCGTCCACATTAATTAGGTTGTGACGTCCAAAGATTTGGATATCACAACAAAAGGGTTTTTCCGTATATCAATTAAGCATATGCGTTAAAATTACTGTGTTAAATACGAAAGATTAGAGAATAAATTTCCATATTTCTTTCCGTAATCGATCCGAGTCAAGCCTTACACACAAAAGTTTTTTTTACCACCATCGAGCAGGTCACTCGCTGACAATGAGCGCGAAAAAAACCGCTTGTTTCGCAACACATGCAAACAAGTCTGACGAATAATCCTCGTCAGAGTGGCAGCAACGTCCCGTCGCGTCCACTAAACACGCAGCCGTCCTAAAAAAAGGAACATCTCCGGTAATCGTCCGGCATTACACTCCTCGACTCAGAGAGAGAGAGAGAGAGAGAGAGAGACACCAACAGCAGCAGTAACGACAGCAGCAGCAGGAGGAGCAGTAGGCAGTAAATTTTTCACGAGATCAGCCATCGGATTCCCCCGATTCCGTCCCCTTAATCAATTTAGCCCGAGAGAAATGTCTATACTCGACTGCGTGGCCCGTTAGTCGCTGCGGCGACTGTCTCTCTTCCGGGGGCTCACGCACACCGCATCGGCTCGACTCTCTTGTGCCCCCCCCCCCCCCCCCCCCCCCC
>UELV01141794.1:0-15033 GCA_900490015.1 Megastigmus stigmatizans | reverse complement strand
CCCCCCCCCCCACCTCCCACCCCCCTCGTGCAGCAGCAGCAGCACATTCGAGTTAGTCGGGCCAACGAGTCAGTCCGGTCCTCTCTCTCGCTCGTAGCTCGGCGGCGATAAACGCCGCAGGGGTCCCCGACAATGAGTGGAACCTGTCATTGTGTAAGCTGCCTCCGCCCTTGTGCTGTGTATATGTATACGATTATACGCGCAGGCGGGGGGGGTTTATGCAGGCTTTTCAATTGGAGAAGGGATCGAAGGACGGGATATATATATGAGGGAGAGGTCGATTGATAGGAGAAGACAGGGAGGGATGAGCCGTTGCTGCGCCTAGAGGACTCGCTGAGTGAACCTCTTCCGCTCTTTTTCGAGTGTTGGCTTCTGATGGCCTTGTTTTGCCTTTCAGCAAATTCTTATGAATGCTGTTTTTACGCTTAACGTTCTATACCATTACATTTGTTTCTTCAAATGTTCCAATCTTCAAAAGCATTGGTCAGTGTAAAACCTAAAAATCTCGGAGCCTGCAATTGTGAGTCCGATAAACATAAGTTAATCTAAAAAACGTGAAACATTTTAACAACATTTTCAACAATGTCGATTCTGATATTACAATATAAAAGATATTTTCGATGCTGTGGGCGTAAAGCCATATTTTACGCGTTGTACCAACTTTGAAAAATTTAATTTTAAACCCTCAGCATTGAAAAATATGTTGGAAAAATATGTCCATGGTAGGAAAAGTACTATACTCTTGTAATGTTTTTCGAAAAAAACAGCATTAAAAACATCGTGTCAGCTTATATCCTTTTGAATCCCTTGCCGTCATCAGTGAGCGTCGAACGCATATATACAATAAAATATCGAGGCTCGCGAGCGCGCATGAGGGCAGGACTCGCAGGAGGAATGTTTATCCTCGCGTGACGGCACACCCACGCGTAGAGCGATAATAGAGTAATATACACACATATACGTATACACAAATGCATACGGCTCGTTCGATGCTTTTTTTCACGACCCCTCGTCCGCACGCGCCCGGGTTTGACGCTTCGATTCTGACTTTATAGAAAACGTATAACACAGTATATACGCGATGCGCGCTTTCGATGCGTCGTGCAATTTCCGTCCTCGTCTGTTACGTGTGTGTGCAGTGTACTTTGGTATATATACGTATACGTCGGTCCCTTTAGAACAATGGCACATCTGTTTGCTAGCACCTTGGTCTGCGCGCTTTCTCGTAATCGATGCTAAAAGCGACAAAGCGAACCGTATACCAGTATATGTATGTGTGTACTTTTAAGTCTTTTCTACTTGTGGTGCGGGCAAGACTAGGAAAGAAGAGAAGCAACGATAAAGGGAGAGAGAGAGAGAGAGAGAGAGAGAGAACGAGTGCTGATTCGCCTCTTTTGTTTTTGTTTTCTGGCATTATGTATATATATGCTGACTTCTCTTGCGTTACCGTTGCTATATATATGGCATTATGTTTAAATAAACGATTTCAAATTTAAACTTTTTAACGCTTGAAAAATAAATGTTTGTGATGATTCAGTAATGTGCTGGTAGAGTTACATTTCAATTGTAACATTTTCCAAGAATTTTGACGTAAAAATTCAAAAAAAAAAACGCTGCCTTAAAGTAAAAAGAACAATTTGCGAGATATCTCTTTTAACTTTTGAACGCTATGTATACAGGAAACTCTATAATTGACAAAAAGAATCATTGCGATCATTGTAATAAAATTTAACAAGATTTGTTTTCGAAAGTTTGGATTTTTAGATCCTCCCATTCTAAATAAAATGTCACAAGCGATCGATCCACGTATCGCGATTATTAGTTTATCAGTATCGTTTTCTAATTAGCGCATAAAATCGGAGTAATCCTGTAGCGGCCAAACAGGGTTATCATAGTTACACATACATATACGAATAAAACGAAAAAACGAGCATCAGGCAGGCTGGATTCAAGCGGTGCAGTAGCTCGATCCTAATGAAATTATCACGATTAAAGCGTGCGAGAGGCGCGCGACAGTAGGCAAAACCATTCCGCCCCCTGCACGAAAGAAAAAAAAAGACATGCCATTCTGTACGCATATGCACAGCGTGTCTTCCGCGATTTCCTCAGCCAAGCATATATCAATTTATCGGGAGAGGTTCGCGCGTGTTTGAAAAGCGCGCCGTCGCTTATAGCCCGAAAAGCGAACGGTAGCCTCGCGCGCGGGGTGCATGAAAAATCTATTTTCCAAGCCACAGGGGGGAGAGAGTTTGTGTGTGTGCGTGTGGAGGTCTCGCCGTCGTCTCTCGGTACGCACTGTTGCGTACTAAATTACAGTTTTGACGTGTCCGCTCAACGGGGCGCGCGCGCGCGAGAGAGAGAGAGAGAGATGTAGAGAGCGAGGGATAGCGAAACTTTGCTTTTATAGGGAAGATTCATAGTCGCAGGGCTCGGTCGGCGCCAGCCAGCGGAGGATATGGAAGCCGGGCCGAAACGCGTGGAATATTAATTTTCGTCGATGCGAAGCCATAAGCGCTTTATATATACGGAGAGAGGCAGTTTTCGACGCACGGTACGAGTTCGTATGCGTATCGTCTGTGTATGTGTGTGTTTGTGTCTCGCTCAGCTCTCGGAAACCATATGCGTAAATGGGGTAAATTCGCGGCCTGCCTGGATTTGAATTCGTTCGATCATTAGTGCGGGACTTTCGCTGGGGTGGAGTTTTAGGAAGGACTTTGTAATTTATGGCGTTTGACTGCCGATGCCGTCCTGGCTATTATTGCAAAGCGATTTATATATATGCGCGTATCTATTGCCGATGAAATGATTTTATAACAGGTTTTTCGGCCTTTTGTGCACGTGGACTGGTATAGGCGAAATAAGCGAGGCGCGATCGAGTTATAATGCGGGGATTCGGTAACCCATACGCGGGTATATATATATATAATATGTGTAACGCGAACCAACATTACGATGACATGTGGATTTTTAAACTGACTTTTATTTGCGTAGACTCGATGCCGCGGTTTGCGCACACGGGATAATGACATTGAAAAGGTGTATACGTTCCTTTTGTGTGCTTTCGGTTCTTTTGTGCGCGATAAATTGGGATTCTTGAATTAGAAACAAATGTATATGGCTAAAGAAAGAGCATTTCATTCTTCATTTATTATGGTTTAATGATATTTATACAAAATAATTCCAGACCTTTTTTTATTAAAAATTATTTAATAATATATTATCCAACAACGCTCTCGTGTTTTCCCTTGAAACATGGTGTAAATACAGAGTAACATATAACAATTTGCGATTTTCCACTGCACCAGCGGGTTTCATTTTGGATTCATTCGTAAGGGTAAGGGGTGCAAAAAGTGGATCTCATCTTACCGGCGCGAATATATATCTAGTTCCCCGGAAAATCGCACCTTTTTTCGCTCGCCCATACCCAAGCATCCCCTGTATACAACGTTTCCCCGCGAGTTTCAGCTATAAAGCGCAACAATATCTCGCATCGCTCCCTCGTATTTGCGTACCTCTGCAGCCGCGAACTACATATACAATTCGCTCCCGCAGAATTTACGTGTATTAAACCAATGAGAAACGCGCGGCCGAAATAAAGAAAAACAAATGTCGCAATTTGTCAAATTTATTTTTTTATCAAGTAGATCGATGTTTCTAGTAGGTTTAAGTTTTTCTTTCCGAATGGCATGGAGGAGGGGGGTTTATTTATTGCGGCAGTACTTTTGGGGATTGCTCACTTTTGCGCGTCGACGTGGAAAATGGAAACTCGTGTGTTGTACATGTACATATATATAGACGCAGGGGGTAGAAAACGAGCGAGGAGCTGCGAGAGGAGGAGGGGCGGAAAAAAAGTGGTGAAAAAATGTATAAGGTAGGTAGGAAAAATATGAAAAGAATATCAAGCAGTGGAACATGCGGGAAAAGTAGTGGAGCGCGCGGCGAATAAGAAGCCGAAGACACGGAGCTGAGAGGCCGGCGAAATATAAAGGCAAAAAAGAAACGAACGAGATGCTAGAAAAGAAAAACGGAGCGCTCGCGCGTTTCTCGCTGCACTGAAAAGTGTACATAACAAAAAAAAAGGTTAAAACAGCTCCGACAAACGCTACATATACGGTACGTGTATACATGCGAAAAATTAGAAATGGACGAAAAAAGCTGAGAGCATGTCTGTACAATGGAAAAAAACGCGAACAAGAAACCGGGAGAAATAAAAAAAGTGAAAAATGGCAAACGAATAAAAGGAACAGGAGCTGAGTTGAGGGCAGCACGCACAGCTACATACACGTGCACATCCTACACATATATGCCATGCTCTTATACGCGGGATGAAATATACATAGACAGCATAAAGAAGGAGGGCAGCGCAAGAAGAGCTGGAGCAAAGGGGGGCGTGAGTTGGAACTGAGATAAAGGGCAGAAGGGAACCCAAGAAAATCCCGCGTGTAGCGGAACCCCATCGGCTGGCGCGGAGAAACCCCCGTGGCGCGCAGCTTTTTACGCTCCTATATACGTATATAGCAGCAGCTCGGAGGCGTGCCGACAGCCGCGCGCGACGCGCACATCTTACGAGCTTCCCTCCACCCACGCAGACTCGACGAGAGCCCGAGCCAGCGAAAGAATATAGGAGAGGACGGGGAGCGAGAGAGCGCGACGAGGGAGGAATACGCGTACGTGGGTTTGTGTGTGTGTGTGTGTGTGCGCGGAAGGGATGAAGCTTCGTGGAGAAATGAGTGTAGCTGCGAGGACTGGGTATATGTAAGATATGAACAAAAAAGGGCTATGTTCTTGGGAGCGCATATAGCTCCAGCTGGTGGAATACGCTAATTTTCGATGGTCTGCGCCTATCGTCTGCTTGTATTTTGTATAAGAAAGCGTGGATATATATATTCATATTGCGAAAGTATCGGGAGCTAGCGCGGGTTTCACCGCGGCTACGATAAAAAGCTTGAAAATTCTACGTGTAGATAATGTGCGGAGATGACTTTGGTGATAATCCAACGACTGCATCTTGATTTTGTTGTTTACGATCGAATTGTTCCTCGAGGCGCTTTCTGCGCTATATATGTAAGTCTATAATAACTAAACTTGAAATGTCTCAGCTCTGATAATAGGCGCAGACAATTACAATCTATCCTTCGATTCCGAGATAGTGTATATACAGACGAGAGGAGAAAAGGTTCGCTGGCTACTGTGCGCACCGCAATCCTGCGGCAGAAGTAGAAGTTTCGACAAAAATACAAGACTTCCTCGTCTGCAAGCTTGTTTATTATTAATCTAAATTTATACGCTCCCGCGAAGATCTTGTCGAAATTCGCTTTAATTAGGGAGGCGAACACTTTATTTCCGAGGGGGAGAGAGAGAGCGAGCGGGAAAAATACGAAGCCTTAGTAGAAAGCGCGGTAAGTATATATAGCATGGAATGGGGGCGAGTCGCATAAAAGTGGTTCGCGATAGGGCGATGGCGTCACAACGGCCCGCAACAAGACTAAGGGGAATATTCTTCGTGGGAGTGAACGGCATAGCGGCAACGGCGTCGACATCAGCGGCGGAAATGATACCGCCTAAGATTATAAAATGGCGTCCTGGGCCTCCCACAACTTTTCAATATCTCCGCCAAGCCCGCGTATATACCGCAACACCGCAGCCGCTGCTGTACACTTAATTTTTCTCCTCCTTCGCTCAGCTCTGATGTATACCATCCCGTTGCTTTTATCCCGACTCCAGCTCATCTCCTGTTTTTTTTTTCCTTTCTCTTGGGGCATTCATTCGAGACGCGCCGCGAGTATATATGATGTATACAAATACGCGCCGCCTGATGCATTCCAGTTTATTGTAGCCCGAGATTCCGCGCGGCGCGCTCTACACTTTTTGATTCTTCTTGATGTACAAAAACCAACTTGGGAATTCTTCCTTTCTCCGATATTATGCCGTCGCCGCGGTGGCGGTGGCGGCGGCGGCGGCGGCGCGGGCGTTATAACTTTCAAGGTCTGCTTCGCTTCGCGCGGGCGGCGAAATTGTGTCTGATGCGGGAACTGTGAAAAGATTCGCGTTCCCTGCACTTTGGCGAAAGAAAATCAATCGGTTAGTCCCGTTTCCTTCGATATCAATCATGTTTGCTTCTGGTGATTCGTATATATAATGAACTTTATACTGATTTGTTGCGCGGTCCAAATGTTGCAGAGAAGCGAAGAAAAAAAAAGAAATGATGTAAGATACTTTATTAGAAAAATGTATGAAAATAATACACTCTTCTATAATAAAGATAAAAGAATGCGTTAAAAGTTTTTCTTTGAATTATATGCGATGAAATAAGGAGAGAAATTTATTAAGACGAATAATGCCTTGATAGCAGTCTATGACAGCATTAATATTTTTTTATTTTATCGTCGTATAAAAGTAATTTGTAGATAAGAAGATTCTGTAGCTGCAAATTTTTTTCTGTTTTTCAGGTTAAGTACATTATATCAAGATTGGTCATTATCAGTCTATATATCTATCTTGAGTACGTCCTCTTTTATAAATCTTGTAAGCGCTATATATAATTTATAATATCCGATGACGTGAATCCCAGAACTTTTACAATTTCAAACCACTAAAACGGCGAGATCAATTTTTATATCTATAGCCACATATTTTTAATTTCTGCATTTACATAAAAAAGAAAATTTCTAAGGAATTAATACATCATACGATTGTACACCAAGCTGAATGCTGGTACTCTAAAAAATAAAGCGCATGTAGGTTGCGTTTATACCTTCGTAGTTAAATTATACATTTTAAGATTTTTATCTAGAATTCAAAGTTAAACCATCGACCGACCCTTAAAAACTGCTCCTTTTCTACACGATAAGGTATACAAAAAATACGTAACATTAATCTTTTCGCAATTGTAAAATACCGAAAATGGTGAATAAAATATTTGAATGAAAAACTAGTACACACAACAACAAAAGAGTGTGTAGACACTATAGCTTCGTCTAAAATCGTCAAATGTTAAGGCGAAACAGTCGTCGGCAGCTTATTCGGCCCTCGCTCTTAGCACCGCGAAGACGACGATGGCGGCGCGTCATATCAGCCAAAAGAAGGGGCTGTATAGCACGGATCAGCAGCAACAGCAGCAGCAGGGAATTCCGCCGGCTAACTTAGCTCGCGCTTATGGCTCTCTGTAGCCGAGTCAAGGCTGTGCGCGCAGAGAATGCCGCGAGAAGTGTCAAAACGAATATTTTCGGCATATCCCTTTGTCTCTTCGCAGTACTTACTCCTGTTTTTCCTCCCTTGTCGTCTCTCTCTCTTTCTCTCTGCCGAGGCTGCACCCTCTAGAGCCGCGGATCGTCGGCCACATCGTCGCGATAACGACGCGCACACACACACAGAGAGAGAGAGAGAGAGAGACGGGTGCGCGCCATGATGCGCGAGGGCGGCGTCCGGGGCGACCAATCGCCACCTCGGCGGGGGTGAGTCGGCCGGCCAATGGGAAGAGTCCGCTCCCCGCCCCCGCGACTAGGTCCGCCACGTGCGCGCGCCTTGAGTGCATATGCGGGGTTCCCGCAGCCGACAGGGGGACCGCTCCACAGCTCAGTCGTGCGCGTGCTTGCATCGCTCGAGGGTTGCGCACGTCACGGCCGCGCACATTTCTGCACCCCCTGTATACGCAGCTTTTACTATCTCTCTCGGTCTCACGGTAGAACTCGGCTCGGTATCCGCAAGCCAGGGCATCTCGCGAAACAATAGTGTGAGAAAAGCGCATAGAAGTAGCCGCCGAGTATAGAATCGAAGAGAAATATATATATAAAGATGTGCGAATTGAAGGTATCGCACGTGTCGTCCGACGGCCAGTCAAAGCCCGAGACGCCGGTACGATAAGCCGCGCCAAGTCGTCGCAGCGATAAGTAGTAAGATTATACGGCGGGGACGAGCTCCGCGATTGCCGCTACCGACCAGTTGTAGACGGACGGTCAAGCGACGCGTGTATAGAGAAGAACGCAATTGATATATACATATATACATAAGTTGTCGAGTGTCGAGTGCTACGGGTACGACAGGTGGTACACAGTAGAGCGAAGGTATGAACTGTTACGCGCCGGCCATCAAGACTCCGGTAATAAGATGATAGGCTTCGAGTTGAGATCGCTGGAGAGGGCCTACCGTTCGAGGCCCGAGGTACTGACGCCACCCCAGAGCAGTCCCGAGCCGCCCGGCCTCCATCCCAACAACAGCAGCAACTGCAGCATAAGCAGCATAAGCAGTAGCAGCAGTAACAGTAGCAGCGGGTCGTTGGGCTGCGAGACGCGGCGAGGCATGCATCCACTAGATCAGCCCGCGGCTGAACTCGGCCTGCCACCCAATATACCCGACATTCTTTACTGTAAGTTACTCTCGATCCGCATCGAATCTTCGAGTCTTCGCTGAGGAGGATGTTTACCGTGTTGGATAAGCGACTGATTGTTGTGACTTCGTGGGGGTGTACCGAGGGACAAATATTGCTTTTTTAAAGAGTTTTTTAAAAGTGCTGGCTGGAGGTTGCGCGTATGCTGATTTCTTTTTTCTATCTGCTGCATGCATAAGCGTATATCGAACAATGGCTGATCAAATTTTGTGACGATTTATAATTTAGTATATGTATATCAGGAACACTGTATCACTGCGGTTTAAGTTTGAATTTTCAGTAAAAGGAAGAAATTTTTATTAGGACATTATATTTTACTCTTATAAATTAAAAATGGTGATAGATAGGATCACTACCCGAAAATTACTGTATATATGCACTATTTTTTCAGTAAGCTCTTACAGCTGGTCACTAATAAAATAATGTGTGTATAGTGATATTTGGTTAGTGATCGACATATCATTATTATCTATTTCGAACATTCATTGACACATTTTGTAATAAATTTACAAGGACGAATATTTCAATATTTCACTCAGCATTTTGTAACTTGAACAGAGGAAAACAAATCTAGAAATAAAACTCATCATCAAACAAAAATACTTATTCTTATATATATATATCCTATACATAACTATTTGTCTTAATATACTGGGTAAATTAAAATAAATTAAATTCTTTAACATGTCTTGTGTATTACAAATAATATAATGAACTATATGCACAATGACTGCAGCTATTATTACTTAAACACAGAATATTCGTATCAGTTATATAACAAGTGAACTATAATTAATAAAGTCCAATGTGCTCAGCAGCGTATCAAATTTTTCAAATGATAATTTTATCAATCTAATGTTCAAGAGCAAAGATTCGCGCGATCGAAAGTCTTGATAATTTGAGTTATGGCAATGTCGAGTGCCGACCCGAATTTTGATAATTGACTTTCATGCAAAAGCTGATATCAAAAATCGTGATAAATTCACAGTAGACATTTGCTTCGTAAGAGCTTTATGATTTGTTTTTTCTTTACATTTATGCTCGCACTATTTTTAGAATATTACAAATAGCTTTATCGGAGATGCCACGAATTTGCAGATTGCATATATGCTTTTTTGAAGTAACCGACTTGATTTAGCGCTTTGTTATCGACAGATTAACATTACGAGAGCCAATAATAAAATTATTGATACTCCAGAGCATTTCAAAAGCGCGTGTATATTTTTGATTAAAAGTTTTACAGAATATATTTATTTATTTAATTGGATGCTGAATAATCATAACAAAAATGATAGAAAATCTGTCCACCATGGTGCACCGACTCTTAAACCTTATATCCATTGCGTTGAAATACAACATGATTTTCACAATTTTAAAAATATTAAAAGCTTTATACAAATAAAAGCTCGATGTATGATATAGAACTTTCAATGTACAATGTATAAGACTTGCTTTCCAATTACCCTGTTCATTGATATTCCAAGTCAAATATTATGTACATTTTAATATTTCATAATAATGAAACGCTGTTTTCCAATAACGAAAGGACATGAATTTATTTTTAAACTCCAATACATTTGTGACGCTTACGCATAGACGTGCGCAATATAAGCTACTACGGTATGGCATTATTTTAGAGAAAGCAATTATTGAGAGTGGTTTTTTTTCGTAAGTTGCAAACAGTTGAAAAAAGTACAAACTACCCACTTCTCATTTAGCATAAAAGTTTTTCAGCAAGTCCACTTTTAAAAAATTGAACTCTGACATGCACTAATGGAAGTGCGAAATTAAAACAAAAAAACAACTATTTTTCTGCTCATCTAGGAATAAAAGAGTTTAATTGTACGTTTGTCCCATTAAAATATTTGAGCATCACTGTAATACATCAGTTTTACTGTAATTATCATAAAAATATTACAAAACTTTGATGTGAAAAGTATGATGCAGATGAAATAGCGAGAGCTTTTAACCTTTTAACATTGATATGGATTGAGTTTTATCTGTTGCAGCATCGATACCAAAATGCGGCGGATGTCAAGAGGCGATACTCGACAGGTACGTCCTGAGGGTAATGGACAGGTGCTGGCATGCCGGTTGTCTTACCTGCCGGGATTGCGGCGTTAGACTGACGGACAAGTGTTACGCTCGCAACGGCCACGTGTTCTGCAAGGATGACTTTTTCAAGTAAGCATCAATTTCACTTTAAAGCAGCTATTACATAACTAGACTCTTCCTCGAAACATTTCCCATTTTACCAAAGATTAGTCATATTATAAGGCCTACGCACGAGGTCGAGATGTAATAAGCAAAATTGAGCAGAAACATAGTGCACAAAGAGGCTATAACAAGACTGTTCTTTTCGCAAAAAAATAAACCCAGTCTAGCCAAAGCTCCCTCGTTATCGACTCTTTGTTCGCTGCATCGTGCAGTATATTGCGGGGAGTCCAAATTCGTAACTTTTTATTCGATTACAATACGATTAGCTCCTACATTTATAATATCGATGTCAGCCTGTGTGTGAATATAATATGAATGGTGTTGCTTGCTGTTGGTGTGGCAGGCGTTTCGGTACAAAGTGCGCTGGCTGCGGCCAGGGTCTGGCGCCCTCGCAGGTCGTACGCAGGGCACAGGACTTTGTCTACCATCTGACCTGCTTCTCCTGCGCCATGTGCTCGAGGCAGCTGGACACGGGCGACGAGTACTACCTCATGGACGACGGCAAGCTCGTCTGCAAGCCCGACTACGAGCAGGCCAAGGCCAAAGGTATGACTGCACCCCTTGCGATGATGCCGGCTATGGACTCCGAGAAACGCGGGGAGAGATTTTCACACTCTGACGCTTTATTGCAGAACTCGCGGACGGCGGTAGCATAGACGGCGACCAGCCGAACAAGAGACCGAGGACTACCATCACGGCGAAACAGCTCGAGACCCTCAAGCTCGCCTACAACAACAGTCCCAAGCCGGCGAGGCACGTGCGCGAACAGCTCTCCCAGGACACAGGCTTGGATATGCGCGTTGTTCAAGTTTGGTTCCAAAACAGGTAATGCATACTCCTTCTTCGAGCTGATCTGCTTTTTTTCAATCCTGTACTTAAATTTTGTTAAAGCCATTCAATTGGAATGTAATAAATGTATGAGAATAACGCGCAAATGTCGATGATGTCGATTGCAGGAGAGCGAAAGAAAAAAGATTGAAAAAGGACGCGGGCAGAACGAGATGGTCGCAATTCTTCCGGATGAAGAGCACAGGCGGTGGCCACTCGCCGAGACACGACAAACTCCTCGACAAGGATGAGCTCAAGGTTGATCTCGACTCCTCGTTCGGCCATCATGGTGAGCCCAACAACACTAACTCCTATCTCACTATCTCATTTCAGCCTAAAATATCCTCAGCGCGAAACTCGACAAAAGAGACTATATGTGGTACTCGCTCATAAATCACGACACACCGCGCGCAACCTATATAGCTTACGAAATTAATTTGCTATACGGAAAACTTTTAATCGCCAAAGTCTGTGTATGTATCCTCGGCTAAACAAAAAGTACACAGCCATTCATTTCGAGCGAGAGAGAGACCGCTTTATAAAATCACTAAAATGGCAAAGTTTTTCATTTGGACGGAGGGTAGAGAAGCGGGTATATATAGGGAGGCTTGGGGAAAAGCTCGGGAGGCTTGGGGGCCGGAGAGTTGGAAGGTAGACTCGTTCAAATATTCAATAGATCGCTCTCGGCTAACTGCTTGCGCTGCAGCGTCCGAGATTTCCGGAAAGGTTGCGCGCCTACCGCAAGACTCCCGCTGTAGCTTCACCCCGCAATTTCTTTTCCTTCGAAGCGCACTAAATACATTTTGATTTGTTGCTCCCATTCTAAGTACATGACATATCGATTCATAGCATTAATAGCATTATTGTCGTGTCATCCACCGTCTCGTCTAGATACTAAAAAAATCTAATGCTATTATACAAATAAACCGAGTTATAGCGATCCGAGCAAAACAAAACTGTCATAAAATTACGAATCACGGGTGAATAATGCGTCCATAAAAAAAAAAGTCAGCTCGATCTTCATCAATGTAATGCATGCTCTTGGCACGAGTATCGCGAACCGATTAACCTAGCGTGAAATTTCCGCGGGCGCATTAGTGAATTAGCGTAAACAGAAGAAGAGAGAGAGAGCGGCCACTTGCCGACTTGAACACGCGATTGGCTCTGCCTGGCGCGTGTCCCTGCATATTGCACACACACACTGGTGCGCCCACGCGCTCTCGCAGCTCCTAATTATTTATACGCGATGGCAATCTTGCCCCTCCTGATCTCCTCCACACGGCCCATATAAAGCCGATATACGCATAGCACCAATAACACACGCGTCCAACCAGTCGACTCGTATGTACGTGGCTTATCGAACTGCTCGATCGCATCGTTCGATGCAGTAGATGACTCTCGCGACATGCTAATGCTAACTCTATACGAGCTTCGTTTGTTTTTTTTCCTCTTCCCCCTTTTCCCGTTTCGATGGCCTCCGGCCGGCGCGTGTCACTTTGTCCGAGTGGAATTTATGGGGTTCATGCGTAAATTATTCACCGAGCATATTATGTATATGGGCGCGTGATGATGCGCGCCAAGCGTGTAAGGTTCGTGGAATTTCTGAGGGCTCTTCATTAGTTTAAGAGTCGATGTGGACGCGCGATATTTTCGGCCCTCTCTATTATACTTATACAATGAAACATGAAATTCTTGCCTATACTGTAGCGAACGCGATGCTCGATTGTCCTTTAACTGCTCGTAAAAAGTATTGTAAGCGAAATTAGTGGAGCAGTAAAATACTGGATTCTTAATTCAATATATATGCATGTACCTGTCAATTAAGACACTGTAATTATGAAACAAAAATTATTACTTTGTAATTTATGAATCGGTACATCTTTCTTTGTTATTTGACCGCTGGAGAATTATGGAAGTTCATTAGAAAAAAATAATTGGACTTTGTGAAAAGTTACATAATTTATAAACTTTTATTTTTTTTTTAATTTATAATATTTTAAGTGCAAGTCATTTGTTAATAAAACTTACCACTGAAATCTAAGTTGATTATTGTACAACGCTTCTTGGTTAAATAGTTTTTCATGAATCATAATAGAAGTAATTTTATTTAATACAATTTACTGATTGAATTCGTTGAAAATTGAAAAAATTGCAATTACCAAAATTTAGGAGGTACTTTAGCTAATTTCCATAGTCCGTCGAGGACCAACAATGCTTAAAACGTAAAATGCTTTTGCGAAAAAAACCAACGGATGTGCACGTAAATATGCACCGACTATTTCGATAATTTCTATGCATAATGTCATTGTAAATAATTTAAATGATTTCTTATAAATATACAATTGACGAAAGCCATGAGTGCAGCAATGAAAGAGTGAGTAAATTTTGGTCGTCTGTGCAGATCTGAGCAACGACAGCTACGGGACGGTAGTAAACATGGGTCTGGACGGTGAAGGGGCGAGTCCAGGCGGCGGCGGAAGCGGCGGAGGAGGTGGACCACCGCGGGGCTACCTTGGCGCTGCGACGCCACCCTACTTGTCCACATCGAGATCGCCGTCCTTGCCGCCACAGTTCCCCTATCCCCCGGATGCTGGTCTCTCCGTTTACACAACCCTCGGTGAGTAAATTCTCTACTTTCACCTCGACTGCCCCGCTGCAACTCTCGCTGTACTGTATGTCCTTGATTCATATTTGCAGGATTTCCTTGCTTCGTTTTCATTTGAATTTACCCAAAATTTATCAATTTCATTCCTATTTACGACTAGAATTTTCTTACCGAATCACTGTCTATCTACCACGAACTAATTTAAACCATTTTGATTCTTGATTTTCTGCAATACAATGTTTTCGATATATAGAAAACGAATCGAAACGATTCAAATTATTTCGAATATTGTTATATAAAACAAAAAAAGGTTCGAAAGTATATATTTTTTATAAATAATAACTCGTGTTTTTATTCTTATAATGGAACTAAAATAATATTTATATTCTACAATATAAGCATATAGCCAGATGTGAAAAATCAATTTTTTGAATCACCATTTTTAATGTTATCTCCAATGAAAAATCCGAATCTATATTTTTTGTTTGCATTTTTATTATTTATAAAACATATACGCTCGAATATGAATATGAATATTTCAAAATGAAAGATCAGCTTTTGTCAAGTCGATTTTAATGTTATCTTTGAACAAATACCGAACGCTCCCGAATCATATCCTCTCTCCACAAATAATTTATCAGTTTTAATGCACGAGTTTTGACTCATATATATATATATATATATTCCGTTACGCAGACGCGAGAGAATCGCTTTTTGGCATGTCCATTTCAATTAAGCCCCTATAATATGCACGCGTTTGAAAAATGAGAGAGGAACGAAAATGCCTAGAGCCGGGCTCCACATCAGCGCAATAATTTCCGGGATATATTCGCGCAAAAGGAGCATCGAGCATAATCCAATAAAATAATAAATTTGTGGGCTTTTGCGCAGGTGGCCCCGGCGGCGGAATGGTGGCGGGACCTGCCTCGGACCTCAGCAACGAATCGAGCGGCGGCGGCGGCGGCGGCGGAGGAGGAGGAGGTGGCGGCGGTGGTAG
>UELV01141793.1:0-10136 GCA_900490015.1 Megastigmus stigmatizans | reverse complement strand
TACACAGACTATTTGCCTATGTACATAGTGCGATTCTTCATGTGTATTTTCGAAACTTTAAGGCCTAAATTGTTGCCTATCTACTGTTTAAGGGTGAAAGGGTTAATTTGGTAAAAAATAAATTAGACCATTAGAAAGAACACCCCCTAATTACCCTAAGAACAATGTCAAATTCTTATTATCTATTATTATGTTTAGGCACGAAATAGAAACGCGTTTGTCTTAATATCTCAATTCATCAAAAATGCAGATAGTGCGGTTCTTCGTGTGTACGGCAGTACATTATTCAAGAAAATTGTGCAAATCAACCGTTTTGATAAAAAGTACATTGGGGATATCTTTTAAAAATTTAATTTTTCATTTAAAAACGTGTAAATAGGAGTAGTTTTATATACTTTTAGTCTATATTTGTAGTATATTTTATCAAAAGATTCTCGGACTAAGTAATTAAACCAGAATTCGACCTTTGCAGTATTTTATATCTATTGTAAGTTTATATTTCAAAGTCATATTAAAAGGGATGAAAACTTTGACCCTTAATTTCGAAGAATTACCTGCATCGGGGAAGGTAATTTTTTTTTTAAAGTCAAAGTTTTCCGCACTCTACATAAAGGTGTAAGTTACGTTATTTACGTTCCTTCTAGAGGGCGATATTACAATACAGCATGGACATTGTATCCTTTCTATCTAAAAAAACTTGAGCGCTTTATTACTTCAAGGATCGAGGTCAATTGATCTGATTAATTTATCCTATGCGCAGTCGGAGCCGAATAACAAGGAGCAGAACAACATGGTCACGAGGCCGGAGAGCAGCGCCTTCGTGCCGACTCACAAGCGAACAGGCAGCATACCGCCTCGACTTATCGAGGAGAGCCTCGAGATCGAGCGCAAGAAAGCTCTAGACATATACAGTCAAATTAAAACGAGCACCAAGAGCATATTGCCCAGCCTCAGTCCGAAGTTTGAGCTGCTGCAGAATGAAGTCAGTCCCGTCGACGACAAGGAGAGTTAATCCGTCCTCAAAGGAAGCTCGATGTTCCATTTGTAGAAAACGACTTTTTTGTTTCTTTTTACATTTTTCTTATTTTTCTTTCATTTTTTTAAAACGAAATAAAAGCACTTTTCGTTCGTATGCATATCTTTCACTTTTATTCTGCGTATCCCAATCGAGCGATTCAAACTGTTATTATTGCCTTCTGACAATTATTGTGTTTTTCAGTACTGCAATTGAGATTGATCCTATGTTACATTTACCGTTGTAGATTACAATTCAGATTATTTAGACATGTAACAATCTTTAATCAGTTGCCTTCCTTCGTACTTGTACTTTTGACCCCTCCTTCAATTCTTGAATGAGAAAGATTTTTCGAAAGAAAGAAGATTTAAATTTTTAATCAAATATTTCTTTGATATATATTCAACTGAAGGTTACATTTCTAGATAAAGCAGGGATTATTTTAACAAGGAAGGTATAAGGAAGGGTTTAGGCGTCTTACACGTTACCAAAGACTGGATGCACAGAGCGGAAATGCCGGGTGAATTGGTCAAATCGAGGAAAGTCGTATCTGGGTTGCGAGAAGCAGCTTGCGGTCGAAGCCGACGATGTACTTTAATGATACCCACCGTTCTCCCTACCAGTTCACCTCAATCTTCCCTTCCTTCTGTCATTGTACCCTTCACTAATCGCTGTAACTTACTGTGTCATTAAAATGCACAGGCATACCTTATTCAGTTTAGTATATCGTTAACTGTCGTAAACAGCAACAACGCAATTTCGCTTATCTGGATTTTCAGTTAAGTGATATTAATTTTGGATAAATTATTTGGATTTAGATACTTGGTGAAAGTACGATTTTGTCGAATACACGCGAATTTCAGACTTTCGAACTTGCATGGGAATGAAAAAAAAAGGTTCGAAATGAAGAACGGTTCAATGCGCAGCATTTTTTTTTTATTTTCAGAGGAACAATTGCATTAGCGCCTTAACCCTGGTTCCGCTTCTCCGTCTTTCTCTTTCTCCTCGTTTCTCTTTTTTCATCATCCCTTTGGACTTTCTTTTCATCCCTTCCGGCCTTTCTCGACCTCAGACTCAAGGGGGAAAGAAATTCTATCGTAGACACACCGACTGCAGAGAACAATTGTCGACTAATGAACTCAACCAGCGATGTGCGTTGGCAACAGAGGCCCTGAGAGTGAGAAAGAGAGAGAGAGAGAGAGAGAGAGAGAGAGAACTTGAGCCGAAGAAAGAAACCAAGAAATAGTACTAAGTCGCATTATTGCCGAGCCGGAGCTCTCTCGTGCGCGATAAAATATACTCTTAGGTGTAAAAACGAGCGTGGAAAGCATCTCGACCAAGCTCTTTTTCTCATTTGCTCTCAATTTCTTGAATTAAAATTTAAGTTGATTTTTAAGTTGAATTGTATGAATTGTTGAATGCTTAACTGCATCTTTACATAAATTTAAATATTGCCATTTTCGGAGTCGAGCAACTTCGAAAGCATAACCATTTAGGCATATTATAGCAGTGTCAATTTTAAGGTAAATTAAGTCTGCTTTTTTTGGGACTGAGTAGTTAGGGTGAGCTAAGAATTAAAATTGTACAATTCATTATTATGTAAGAAAAAGGAACGTTTTCTAAAAATTGAACTAGCTGTTTCCACGACTTTTTCCCTTGTGCAAGGCGGTCAACCTATTCTTTTTGAAAATTGCATGCACCATGTAAGAATATTTTGAGTCATTAAATTCTCGCTCTTGAAGAATTTTCCCGGATTTTCGTGTCTTGCGCATTAAAGGAACTTTTCATCAAGTTTAAAAACAGCTAAAAAATTAAAAAGCACACACATAGTGTCGCGTGTCAACAGCACTGGCATATTTTTTTAATTATCATTAATCTTTTTCATTAATTCTAAAAATATAAGTTTGCGCATTTCAAGAAGCTAAAGCAGTAGACCGATTTTGTTCAAAGAAACGTGCGCCAAGAGCAAACGATTAAACCAGAAAAATCATAAGAATAGGGATGAAAAAGAAAAGATGCAGTTTAAAGCTTCAACTTAACTTAATGGGATAATGAGAAATTCGATACATTCATTAGAAAGCGGGTCCGGCACTTAGTTATTGAGGCAGCGGCTGCGTCGGAGTCGAGTGTCCGCGTGAATTAGATGAAGAGGCCGGGTATAGGGGAGGGGAGAGGGGAGGTATTATATGCACTCGCTCGCGGAGCTTTTGGTATTTCAGCAGCGCGGAGGACGACACACTCCACGGAAAGTTATAATGGAAGTGCTGCTGCTGCTGCTGGTGGTGCCGTTGCCGTCGACGCTGCTGCTGCACTGGAAAGTGAGGGAATGAGAGCTTGGCGCTGAGAGATACGCTTTCGCCTTTCGCAAGGGTGAGAAACAGCAGCGGTGCAGACCAAGGGAAGAAGAGGGGATGGGGGCAGGGGGGGAGGAATGGGCGCTGGTCGGTTTCAATACCGGGAAAGTAGGCGAATTCGCGGGGAAGCTCCGTCGTAACTCAAATTGGAAAAGGACGGGGCGTGCCTGTCTAGTTTGGCCAAACTTAGTTCGCCCGGTCTCCGTATATACCATACATGTCCCTCTCTCCCTGTGCGCACTTGCGTGTGTGTGTGTGTGTGTGTGTGTGTGTGTGTATACGCGTGATTGCGGGTATGCACTTGTGGAGGTGCGCGCATGCATGGATGCAGATACGCCCGGCCATCGCGCTTCAAATCCTAATTACGAATTGTGGAGGGTAATTAGCCGAAGCGCGCGCCTCTCGCGTTAGTAATGATTACGATGTAATTGTCGCGCTTTGCACGCGAAAATTCGATATTAATGGAGTTGCATACCCCTCTGCCTCTCTCTCTCTCTCTCTCTCTCTCTCTCTCTCTCACTCTGGGTTATGTTGCTCTGATTGCAATTCAAAATAAACTAACTACCGCTGACGCGGGTACGCGGACGCGCACTTAGCTATATACTAGACAGAGCGTGTAAGCAGTTTGACTATTTACGATCCAATTATTTCTCTGCTGATGGTTCGAGTTTTGGAATATTTAAACGACTGTGACTATTTCGAGAGCGATTCGAAATTTTGGAGTTTGCATCCTCTTGGCAAAATTAAATGTGACGCAGCTTTCATATATAGTATAATGATCTGTCTGTGCCTCTAGTGCGACGTGGTAAGCTGTAAGGTCGCTGAACTTTTTCGATATTTCCTTATTTGAATACACTTTGATCGAGAGAAAAATTATCCTTTTTTTTTAATGAAATTTTGTTTTGGATTAACGCTATTATAGAATTATGAGTAAACCTCGAGAACGATATGTGAAATTATTAAAATTGTTGCATATGAACTGGAAAAATATAAATTGTAAAACTTATGTAAATATATGCAAATATTTGCTTACGTGATTTTCTTATAAAACGCTTCTCTCTGCATTTTGATTTCATACAAACTTATGAATTTTGACCGAAGAATAAGAAAAAGTAAGAAAGAAGACAAAGAAGAAGTAAAATAATATTCCCAAAAACGGATCATGTGTAAAGAATAACGAAAAAAAAGAAGAAGAATCAAAAATCGCGAGCTCACAATTTATAAATCGCATGTAAGGCTGTTTATACATTTGCAGGCCCAGCTCTACGAGTTTTTTTAGACTAAGTCGTAGTGATATAATGTAGAGAAATAAAGAACAAAAGAAACAAAGAAAAAAGAAAAAATTTTGTAACGACTCGTAGTATCCGTGCTGGATGTAACACCCGATGCACCAATCTTACTAAGAACAGTTTTTTATGACCACAATGGTGAGAGATGCATATACAATAAAGCTAATGAAGCGCAATTGTCACGCATCAGTATTATTCAACAGTATTATTGATGACGATTTAAGAGTCTTTTATTATTGATCTCGTACGAAACCTGATGAGGATGTGAATTTTTATTAAGTTTCGAAGTAATCGTAAGAAACTATAATGTAATTTTTTAAAACTAAGGCTATTCGAATTGTTTCTATTTTGTAATACCTGATCGAGAAAAAAATCACACTTTGTAAGAATAAAGGAGTTTCTTACACAACATGACACAGATAAAATGAACGAAAGAGGAATTGAATCGCTCGACATAACTTCATAAATTTCTTTTTATCATAACCAATTTACAGACTAGTTCGATTCAGCTTTTACGTTGCGTTGTGTCACGTTGTGTAAAAAGCCCAGTGCAAACATTTCAAGCAGGAAATTCGTATTACGTGAACGAACAAGTATACACCGCATTCGGAACTCTTATAAAAGCATGACAGTTCCTCGCATTGAATAAAGATGGCTTATTAAGCAAATTAACTTGAAGCGACGGCTTTAAAGAACGACGAGTCATATTGAATAACTAAATTTTTCTGCACATATGATATAAAATGATGCGTTATCAATTTTTCAGATTTTATATGCTTCCGTTAAATGTTACACTGACGTATGGTTATTATCGTTGTTGTTGCTCCGATGTTACGTGAGATTGGCTTAATAATTATTCCATAAGTATACTTTTCACCCTTGATCATCGATGTGATTATATTGATAAATATGTGGCTAAGATAACGAAGTTACTCATGAATCGAAACGAGCATCTGCAGTAAATTAATTGTAAAATTTTCCAGAAACATTTCATTATGCGACAGCGATCATTTCGTTTCTTTATTATTGCTTTCGATAGAGCAATTTAACGCCGTTCGAATTTATACTTTCGATTATAATTTTGTATATATAAATCATGTTACTACTCGATAAAACTTTTATAAAACACAATAAGGCAACGAATATTATGAGCAAAACTGAGTTTATCGTGTCGAGTCAAAATTCGTTTCTTTTCCGTCCTTATAATGTTCCAGAATCATTTTGATTTACAAGTGAAAATAATTAAAACTCAGGTGACACGAGTGCTGGTGATTTGAGTGTGATTGCCGCTCTACCTAGATTTTATAACGTGACATCTCTAAATACTTCATGTACTCCATAACAAAAAAAAACTTATTATCTTAACCTGGCTGTTTCAAGTTCTAGAATCGCAATTAGAAAGCAGGAAAAAAAACGTAAACGGAACCTTAGCCCGTAAGTTCTTTCAACCGATCGACGGATTTATAATTAATTTGATTCCTTATATTACGCAACAATTTCTTCGTCATCATTTGTTCATTATCTCAACATACCTTGACAATTTACCCATGATAGCATTTTATTTCACTCGAGAGTACTTATGTTGTAATATTCTTACGTAGTTGGTGTATGCAGAAAATAATAGGTTTATATTTGTTATATACTATGAAATTAATTTAATATTGTCCAAGATCGGAGGCGCGGTCATGTATCCTAATTAACTGTTCTCTCTATCGCACTCTACTAATCTTTATCTCTAATAAAGCAATTGACGAAAAAAATCCGAAAGAACAAAAATTCAAGAAGTATAGAAAGTGTAGCCTTCGGAAATCGAAAGACATTACCAATTATGTTGAAAGTATAGCGTTTAATAATCAACAATTACATCGGAAATTGCATTAAAAATGTTGAATCTAAACAAAAAAGTGAATGTAAAGAAAATTTCGTGAAATGTGTAGAATAACTCATAGATTAAAAGGAATTTTTCTCTTGGCTTAATTTTTGTTTACTTGTTCTTTGTTGACGAGGAATTAAAAATTGCCAAATGTCACAAGTTAAATTATGACTCCATAATTTTTAGATTATTTAATATTGTACTAATTCGTTTAAGATGATTATTTGAGATTTATCACATAAAAAAGCAAACGGAAATTAAGTAGGAGAAAGATTACCATTTTTTAATGTTCTTAATTGGTTTATTTTTTAATCGAACTGGACCCAATCATTGAATACAATTTTTATAACGATTGCAAATGTATTAAAAATAGATTTAAACAAAAAAGTTAAACTATAAAAGCAGGGATAGAAAAGTGGAGACTAGTGTATTCTATGTAACATGTACTAAAGCTTTGGGTCATAATAAAACTCTGGTTTTGTGTTAATATAAAAAAAGAAATTCTCGACCATCTGTTTAGTTTTGCAAAAAGCAAAATAGCTACCATAAATCGAAAGTCGAAAGTAACTTTGCTGCGTTACTTATAAGTGACACGAAAACATTAGAATTGTCGTAAAAAATATTCATTTCGCTAACTTGCTGTAAGGTATCATGTTATATATGTCAATTTATTTTGCAAAATAAACTTTCAAACATAAGTTTCTGATTTATTTATACAAAACGTTACCCTCCTTTACTATGTCTAAGTTTTCCTGATTGATCGGAAAATAAGACCAGATAAAAATTTAATGTATTTCTTAATTTACAGATCAAATTTTCTATTCTAAAAATATGCATTTTTTCTTAAAATTTGTTAGCGCAAAATTTGTTGTTCATTATCACAACTGTACTATTTTCATTACTATATTAAACTAAAATATAGACTTTTCATTTGTCGCTATTATATACCACTTTTGAACGTAAAGTCAGATACGTTACACCTGATCAAGTAATTCCAAGCATTTATAGACTCAAATAACTCTTCTTTTATCACCCTTTTACAAAATCAATAAAGCGTATTATGTATATGTACACATAATAACTCTCAAATAATTACAATCAACGCAAATGTAATATCACTTTCGTAATTAAACTCTGCTAGTACTACAAGCGCCAATTAAAAATTAACTGCAATCAAGCTCTAATGACACTGAGCGCCATCCATCTACATCCTAGGAAAGACCAAACACGGGCGAATGAAGAATATTAGCCGGGAAAATCCTTGACCGGCCGGTGATAACGTAGCGTTGCAATCCACCCGGGAAATTCACCCCACTATGCCTTGGAGAGCCAGAACTTACCCCCAAAAGGTCATCGAGCTTGCGACACGTGGCTCCATCTAGCGGAGGGTGGCTCAACCCTTTAGAGCGGGGCTGGGGGTGCGCAAAATCATCGTGGCGCGTCGCGGTGCCTGGCGGAAATTTTAAAAAGCTCGCGCAAGTGCCCGCTGAATTATGCATGCGTGTTTTTAATTCGGTAATCAATAGTAAAAACCACCCTTGTCGCCCTCCGCGGCTCAGCGCTCGACGCCCTGCGTAAAGGGAGAGAGAGAGAGAGAGTAGCGAATCCACGCGGCAACGCTCATTGGGCGCCCCATTTTAATAGGGAGGGGCTACAGATTCTCGCTTCTTTTACTTCTTCCTACTTTTTCCTCTCCTTTTTTATAGCTCCGCGCGCACCACACCGTATACACTTGTTCCATCGAAGGCTGCGTGATTTATGCATGTAATAGCAGAATGCATGCACTGAATGATCAGGCTCACGTTAATTTATTCATTATTGTTTTCGAGCGCATATATATTATGAAGCACATTTTTTTTCGGGGCGCGAAACGTAAATATTAGGGAGTTTATACGTGGATGAATTCGCTAGAATCAACTAAAGGCGACGTTCGTTGTCGTAGCGCAGCTGCGAGAAAGCGAGTACCTTGAAAGTTGCGTTTTAGTTCGGAGTTTACTCAAAAAACACATGGGTTCATTTGCATTAATAAACAAGGTATTTCATAATTTGACAGTTTTACACCATTTTGCAATTAGTGGAAGAAAAGTGAAGTTTATTTTTGGGGTAAGAAAATTTCACGGGGTGGGGTAGGGGGGTTAATAATTAAGCTTTGTTTATATGGACTCGTTATGGATTTATTGTTTTCGAACGGGCACTTAAATATAATAAAAGATTGAAAACTATTGAGCTGAGTAAACGATACAAAAATCGGTAGCATGGGTTACTAGGGCTGACAAGTCGCAAGTTTCAACGCTTTTCGCTGATAAACTATTTAAACATTGCAGCGGAGCGCCGCGACAACTTAAATACAATTAAAATATTAAGATCGTGTGATGGCACTTATTCAAAGTCAAATTTGAGCATAATTTTAGTAATTCGAAATTCCGTACTTTTCGAACAAACTTTAAAATATTCTTCTCATCAGGCAGTTTGCATTATTAATATCATTTCATATTTTCGGAGATTGTGAAAAATGAATGTAGTAGTATTATATTCATTAATATAGTTATGCTTAATTTTCCATAGTCAGAATCGACTTATATCATTAAAATTTGATCAAATTTGATATTAAAAATTAACTCACGAATTAAAGTTGGATTGATAGGTTTGATAGACAAGCTTATAATCTATATTTAACGGAATTCGACTGGCACGTACGAGTCCTCAAATTTGTAATATTAATTGTAAATTTAGATAAATTTTAATTGAAATTCGATATATAAGGTGAACTCTCAAAGCTGGCCGTAAATAAAAGAAGACACGACAGGTAGATACTCAATACAGCCTTCCATATTCTTGACTTTATAAATTTACATGACCTGAATACAATATTAGATGTGTTATAATAAAACTCAAATTTTTTTTATATAATTATTATGAGTCAGGTAGCTCTCGAGAGAAGAAACAAGCGAGTAGGGCTAAATTATCTCTATATAAGTACGAGCTAATCGTATTCGGTTCGCTCATTTAACAAGCTTATCGATGAAAGCATCAGTATAGCGATCGGAAGAGAAAAGTCGAATGAAATGCGAGAAAGAAAAAAGAATAGGGTCAGAATAATTTCATAATTTATTTCGCACAATTATAATTGAGCGCAGCCGCGTTACTTCTTCGTGGAAGTAGTGCATTAAAGGCGAACAGGTTCCCAACCGCCCCTTATCAACTCTCAAAGTTTCATAATCAATTTCACCAAGCATAAATAATGCTTTGACGGCGTAAATTTTCATAAAAATTATTCGAAAAATATAAGGCGACACACGCATTATCTCGGCCAATTCCGAGGCTGGCTTTTTGGAAGTGAAAAATTCGCGTGCATCGTTCGGGACATCGAAAAGCGGTAGATCGCGTGTCCACAACATTTGTCGTATGCATAGCCGGTCTAATTGTGCTCGTCAAGAGAAAGGGAGAGAGAGAGAGAGAGAGAGAGAGAGAGAGAGAGGGACCGTCTTTGCTGTATAGAAAGAAAAGAGGAACATCGCGCAAGTCAGTATAATGACTGTTTATTAAAACCGATTGCAAAAACGAGCCCAGGTGCTCGCACAGACACACACACACACACACACACA
>UELV01141791.1:0-10941 GCA_900490015.1 Megastigmus stigmatizans | reverse complement strand
CGATGAATCGTTCGTCTCTCGCGATAAACAGAAGAAAAAAAAAGAGTAAACGAAGATATTATGGTTCATCGTTTCGACATAGCGAATTTGTTCTTTGGGTGTGTGAGTGTGTATAGCACGGAAAAACATTTTGTGCAGCGTGTGAAAAGAGACGCGCGACAGTTGAGAGTAATTATTCTCGAGCGGAGGACTTGTATGCGCGAATTTATAACAAATAAAAAGGGGATAGAGAGAGAGAAAGAGAATAAAAACAATGAGAATAAGGAAAACGAAAGGAAAGGAGGAAAGACGAGATTATAAATGAAGAAGCACGAGTCCCTCGGTCATTTGCGTCGCACTTTGATTGCATTGTATAATGAGCGTAATTTTTCGATTACGTTATGATACTTCTGTAAACTGTCAGGATCGAATAAATTTGTAAGTGAAATCCAATTTACCCACTGTGTGTGTTTGTCATAAATATGGGACGAGCGTCCGTTACTTCGCATTTCCTTCTTATAACCAGCAGTCATTTTAAGAGTTTTGAAAAATCGCAATCCATAGAGAATGAATCTCTATTATTGGATGGAATCATTTGGAGGGATCGGAATTGATTTCACATATATTGCGATCGAGTAATTTTATATAAGTAGCTAGAATTGATAAAAAGATTTTTCGAAATCTTAAGATGATTGTGTCGACAAAGCTCGTCTATCAACTCGCATTCATTCGAAAATATAATTATCTCCGTTTTATACGCTTACAAATAAAGTCTGTGCCAATTTCACTGAGTGACTAATCAGATTCCTAGTCTCAATAAAATAAACATTGTTAAAACAGTATTCACTAACTTTTTTTTTTCAATTCATTTATGTACAGATATTCACAGATGTTTCTCGTTCGCTATAATATGACTAAATTCACTTTCTTTCTTTTCCGCCGAGATAATATTGAAAGTCATCGCAATTCCAATCACCATCGGTCACAATAATCTCAATATTAATCTCGGTAGAAGGAAGACCAACATCGAGACGATGCGCGAAAGAAAGAAAGCAAATACGAATCACGTTAAAATCAGTCATCTCTTAAGGCACCTTCATCATCCACACACACACACACACACACACACACACACACGTACGAGGCCAAAAAGACAATGCGGCGCATTGCAATTTATTCGGAAGCCCCATGCATAGCCAATGGCCAACGGTACAGTAGTAAACAATAACCCATGGATCTTCCCTAAGTATCCACGCCTACACCCTCACGTACGGGCGATTTGCAAACACAAAGGCTGCGGCTGGCCGCCCGGCCGATTATTCGCGCCCAGCCAGGCACACACATAACGACGTTGTCGCAGCTGCACGCGTGTCAAATTTAATCGTCAAACTCGACCGCCTATACGAAGTTTGCGTAAGCATGAAGGGAATTGCTTCGCCTATATATCGGCAGGTAAACGCGCGCATTGCCGGGGCATACGAAATTGATTGCCGCGACGCGCGTTGATCGAGATTTACGAGTATCTCGTGTACACCTGGCGTCTATATCATGCGCGCGGATATGCATATATAGTGTATTTGTCGAGGGAAGGACTATTAAAAGAAGGTGCATAGGATGACGCTGCTGCTCGGAATTCTTGATGCTACGTCTGATCAACACTTGTATTGGCTCGACATTGACTTTTTTGGAAAATACTTTTGAATCGTTGCGGTGGTTATATTGAGTCGCAAATAAGTTCAACTGCAATTTTTATTCCTGTTTTTTTTTTCGTTCAAAGCCTAAATGTTAATGAGGTAGGGCTAGGCAATCTTTTCTTATACATTATATGTGAGACTGAAGTAATAAACAAAGTGATACAAGTGGGAATGTGTTTAAATTTGCGGGGGTGATATCAATTTTTAAATAATGTGGACAAAAAGTACCTTTCTGTATAGCTACAAACAAAATTATAACTTTTTATTCTTGTATATAGAGGAAAAAGAAATGATTCATATGCATTCTTCATAATATAAGCCAATCCTACACAGTGTAAGGATTAAAAGAAAGAAATAGAAGAACTACTTTCAGTATCCTGCACAGCGCCTGTAATGTTATTATAAGTACAACCCGGTGAAATTACTCGAATCGAGAAAAGTTTAATTTTAGCCGCCGTGCTTTTATATACATAAAACGGGTGGCGCTATTGTGAATAAAAAAAAAGAGAAAATAAGTCCAACAGTCGAGTTTAAATTAGACGAGGCAAAGGATAGAAGGAGAATTTTTATTCCGTTCGAAAAGACAATAAAAGAGCAAAAGAAGTTGGCGAGTAAGACAAACATCAAAGGTTAAAGTTTGTGTGCCAGTGGAGAAAAGCTCAAACGCTATAAAAAAAAAAGGAAATGAAGAAGCATATAGATAGATCGCCTTGAAGCGCGAAGGAGATTTGCCAATCAAAAGTTTTTCATTTCGTCGAACTTTTTCTTTAGCCCAGTGCAGCAGAGCAGCAGAGAGGCTGAAAAGCGAGGCGGCAAAACGCGAATTTAGTCATATCCAGATTACTTTTTGACAAAATAAGCCATCGTCAAGTGGGCATGAGCAATAATATTTCTTTTACCGAGGATCAAAGATTGGTAATGAAAAAGATCCGATGAATAAGAGGAAGTAAAGCAATCTCATAACTTTGGATCGACGATGAAATTTTAACGTGCGGTTTCATTTAATAACTGGAACATGAAAGTAAATAGTTTGATTTACAGCTGTAGCACGTTTTTATAAATATTCTCTCATTTTAGTATTCAATTTCTTTTATTTATCTTTTAATTATATTATTTTATTTGCTATAGTGTATTTAAATATGTGAGTTGATATACAGATTTTATCATGTTTCATAAGTGTATAATAAGTATACTTCAATTATGAATGCAGTACAATTAATTTAAGCCGCATAAAACTTTTTTTTTTTTCTTGAGGTTTATTCAGTTCCGCTTAAATTAATATCACTTATCATTTGCGAATAGCCATAATTCACGAAAGAAGTTAGTTTTTATGATGCACGTAAGTTGAGCATTGATCAAGGTTATCTTTTTTGCAAGTACTTTTATACTTTGAATATCAAAATATTGAATTTGTTTGCTTTTATCTTTATTTTCTTTCTCGAAACAATTACATAAACTAGAGTTGAGAAGTATTACGAGATTTCATTTTATCACAAACGTTATCGTGCAAGTTTATAAAGAGGAGAATAATTATAGCATTAAAATGCGCGCACTGCACTGTACTGCGTTATCCATACTGCGTTGTAATAAGTGAAACTAACAATCATTTTGAACGCAGAGAGAGTAGAGTACTTAAAGTACTTAAAGTAAGTACAAAATTATAATTAATTTATAGATTGTATAAATTTGAGTATATCGATAAATAGGAAAAAAACCTATTGAATATTGCTCACTATATTTGTTATCTTTCTATTATTATCTCCTTTCCACATAATTAACTTTTATTACTGAATCAGCTGTTGAGAAGTCTAAAAATCACATTATAGAATTATTTTACGACTCAATTATAATATGCTCAAATTTCTGTTTATTATTGTTTACCTCATTTTCCACCCCCTTTACCTTTTAGAACAAGAAACATGATCACGAATGAAAACATTTAAACTTGTAAGTAAATATATAGGTATATGGAATTTGAATTCCGCTACTGATTTTTTTCGCTATACATGGAAAAGAATCTTGAAACTCTAGGAAGAGTTTACAATATAAGTTTAGGGACTCTAGGAGGGTCTTGGCGGGACATCTGACGTTCGTTTCAGCAAACTGTGAGTATTACTGAGTTGAAGCGAAGTGATTGTGAGGAATTTTTAAATACAATTTCTAATTATAAAGCTAAGAATTTATTTTATAAAAGTAGTTTTTTTCGTTCTTCATTAAAGTTGCATTATTTATAACTGTGCATGTGAAATACACTACAATATTTGCGTACTAATAACTTTTTAAGGTTAGATTTTCAAATTTTTGAGGATTTTTTATTATTTCGTGATAAAAGTAGAATATTAATTTAAAAAAAATGCAAAAGTTATTGTGATTCCTATATACCGTTATTGGATTTTCATTTAAACTCGATAAGATGGAGATGTCAGACTCTTCAGATGATGAATGTAACATTTATGTTAATGCAGCTTATAAACTAAATGGTATAAAATTTATTTTATAAACTACCCATCCTTTTTATTGAAAATACAAATAATTATAAAAAACTTATTTAGCATTGAATCGTCAAGCCAAATCTAGAATTAAAGATGACTCTGATAGCGATGGCGATATAGTCTGTGAAGTGCCAGAAAAGTAATTATGTATAGTAATCATTTTATTTGTTGAACGAAGGAAAAATATATAAATATTTAAAATAACGACTTTCTTTTTTAGTGTCGAACCATCTACATTAAACGACCACCAAAAAAATAATGAAAGTACAGATATTAGAGTATTAGAAGATTCATTAAACGAATCAGATGAATTGGCATCCCCGATTCTAATTGCAGATCAAAATGAAGATTTAGTATTATGTACACAAAATAATGCTCCTGATGAGATAATTTCAAAAGATAATAATAGGACACCAAGAAGAATCACTCGTAGTTCAAGTCAGCAAAGCAATAAAGTTAGCTCAACTATTTGTATGATTTTAAATTTGTTTTATTCTATAAACCGAACAAAATCTAATTAATATTTTTATCAATTTTCTTATTAGGTTCCTCAAAGATTAGAGGCTGCAATCACCATAAATGATACTCTAGATGACGTACTCGCAGAATCCTACAATGATGATTCTTTACAACTTTCACAGGATGAAAATGATAGTTTTGTATTAATTGGATCACCTATTACTAGTACTAAATGTAATAGCGATAATTATGAAGTCAGTATTAAAGTTTTATGGAGATCAAACCAAATGGAACGTTTTGAACTTCGAAGGGTTAGTACATAATTAAATTGTTGAGTTCAGGACAAAACCAAACTTTTATCGACAACATATTTTTGTTGGCCTGTCATTCTACTTTGATAGTATGATACACCTTATTAAATTCACATATAGTAAACGTTACAAATTCATATAAAGTTGCAATGTTAATTATTTTTAATCATTTTCCAGTATGAAACTTTCCAAAAAGTATTTCGACATTTTGCTAATTTAGAAGGGATATCTGAAGACCAAATACTTATTACAAAAAAGGATAAGCGTATTACTCCTTTTGATACACCTTTGTCTATAAATTGGTCAATTATAGATATTTTGGGTAAGACATGCCTACTTCATTTCTCTAGTATAGGTTTATTATTTATTTTTATAATTTTTATCAAAATAATTCTTATTTTTTTTTATAGAAGGAGGTGTTGTAAGTGCAGAAATCGCAAAAAAAAATAAAGGAAATTCTGCTCAAGACAAAACTGAAGAGAATACCTGCAGAATTAAAATTCAGACATCGGATAAAAGAACTATAACAGTTAAATTAAAACCTGATCAAACATTTGTAGCTTTAGTTCACAGCTGCTCAGAACAATTAAATATTCCTGAATCAAAAATGAAATTTTATTTCGATGGAGAATTAATTGACACCGATGAAACTCCTGAATCACTGGATCTTGATGATGAAGCTTGTGTTGACCTAAAGATATCTCACTAAGTTTTTGACATTCTAGAATATTGAACATTAGAAATTTAAAAATGAGAAATATTTTTTAACTAAATACAAGATAGAGATATTTTTGTCATAATAAACGTGCAGACAGCACTTATGTGATTGTAACAAATTTTGAATTATCTAGTTATTTTGTTAATAAGTCATTTTTAATACTCTGTACATACTTATTTATACAATAATTTGGAAGTAAACCTTTTAAAGTTTGTAAAAATTCAGTTCAAGATCTCTATTATTTTTTCACCTTACTTAAATGAACAACTAATAAAGTAATTAGAATTATATTATCTTTATTTATCAATACGTACATGTTATTTTATTTAATTTTTGCTTTGAATGATTCTTGATTTATAAATTGCATAGTACATATACAGTCAAATCAGTATCTCTTTTTTGTATACTTACATGCAACGCACATTCCTGCGCAATTACAAAGTAATATTACATGAGTGTTATATTTGGTAACAAGAGAGTATTTGATTTTTAATTTTTTGTTATATTGTGAAAAGTTTCCCTGTGTTTCGTGGATAACTATATATAAACAATTCAAGTTACCTTTTGCCTACTTTTCGCTTAACATTGAACTCTGTTTAACAAAATAATTACATAGCCGATTCTCGTCAACGACATCATATATTCACACAAGTCAATTGATCTTGACCTCATTACTTTTCCGAAATTTTTTAATTTTACAATTACTTTCTAACGAAGTAGAAGTAGAGTTTTTGCGCTTGCCTTTCAAGAATTTTTCTTTTCATTACATTATCATAGAAACATTAAATCACTGTCTCTAATTTATTTAGTACATTACAGAGAGTCAAGTCTATTTTTTACGACTCATCTTATTTTATCACATGTACTATATAAACTATTATTTGTATTTAATCAGAAAATGTGCAAATGTGAAAGAGTTTAATGTACATAGAAGAAGAATTGTACAAATATGGTTCATTTAAATTTAAGAAAAGAGGTCCTATGATAAAAAAAGAAAGAATGAATTTTTTTACAGTAAAAAGTTTTGTTTCATGTTCGTTGTTTTCAAGCTGTTGAAAGAATTGGTTATTTTAGAATGTATAACAAAGATCGCCTTGTAAAAATTGTCCTTAAAAAATTCAAAGTGAAATCCTCATTGTGTTTATTAATATTTTAAACTTTTCAGTCACTTGTGGTCTTATTTATTGTGAGCAATTTTACAGGCTCTGATTAGAATTAAAAAGTAAACTTATTTATTTGTACATTTCGTTGAAAACGCATTAAACGACAAAATTAAATTGTAATTCCTTATACATTAAAAATCTTACAGCTAAATAATGTATTTTGTAGAATATAATATGGCATCGCAATTAAATGTATAATGGAAATATATATTATTCATTAATCGAATATCCAATAGAAATATCAATATATATCAATAATGTACAATATAAGTAAAATATGCCACAAAAGAAAAAAATGTTGCTTATCCAAATTGTTTTGTCTCTTAAATGTACATTCTATAATTGTCAATCTCGAGGTAATAATGGCACTACGAATCGTAAAAACTGCAACTAAGTCTATATATATTATGTATATCGGAGTACAATATGGAACAACGACCGTCCAATTCGAAATACAGGGATCCAAGACCTCGTATACATTCCACGTCGTTACACTTTTTTGTCGATTTTTAAATTTTTTTTACTTTCCTCGCGTCAGTCTTTGTAAAAATTATAAGCATGTACGTACAATATTTCATCTGCTCGTTATAATATTTCGGCGCAGTACAGATTCTATACCACGAGCCCATAACTTTAATGAAAATCATATAATTTCACAATCTCCGAACGAATTTCACTTGCGGCAAAATGTCACTTGCTTTTTTTCATCGACGCGTATACGTCAATATATACTTACTAACAATGAGCATAACATTAAGGCGCCCGTTCTAAAGAGTCTGGCATATAATATTCGATATCGAATGCGGTATCGAATAAACAACAAAATCTTTCATAAATCCTCTCGTTTTCTTATTCTTAATTTTTTTTTTTTTCAGAAACCACGAGAACATAAATATAATATTCCCCATACATACATGCATGAAAAAGCCAGGAAAAATTATTTGTGAAAATATATTACAGATAGAAAAATTATTATTTTTCTTCAAGGAAATGTATCAAATAAGCGAAAAATTCTATTCCAGAGTAATATTTATAGCCATTTACAAGAATAGACCATTGTGAAGACAAATAAAAAATTTCAAGCTTGTACAAAGAAAGCTTTAATAATTTATATAGTATTGTTCAATATTTGGTGCGTTACTGCATGTACACGGATGACTATATTCATATTTCGTCGTGGAACTTTATCCATTATAACGTTTTTTTAAATTTTAGTCGAACGATTGGCAATTTATCTCTTTCAGCTTTCAAATTTTTTTCGGACGGATCTTATAAATTTCATTAAATGCCACAATAATTCAAATATACAAATATGTATATATATATATATGCTTTGAGCTTTCTATTTTAAATAAAAGTATAAAGCAATTCGATTCCAAAGCTATACGATAATCGCGTTTGAAAGTGATCCGTTTACAAAATCTCTTTCACACTGCTGCTAAAGAAACCACATGGTTATTATCCCACATTAAACTTCATCCTCGCACTTAGATTTAAACATAATAATTGTTTCCAATTCAAATATAAATTTTACACAAGATATAAATACTTCGCAACTTTAAATAACTTTAATTATATATTCGACTGCGCTACATCATAATGTATACCTTAAAACTAAATCTGCCTTTTTTCATAACACTATGTTTATCGAAGACATTAAAAATAGACCCGTGTAAAGTACTTTTTTTTTGCACATATATACCGAGCCACGTGATTCTTTTAGCAGGCTTAGATTAAACTCTCGTAAAAAATATACAGAACTTCGCACTTCCATCGTGTTAGGCTTATAGCGTGTAACATATACGGGTAACGTCGCGGGACAAGTCGCTTCCACGAAAATAATGGCATGTATACATATATGTCATAATAGGTATATAAGAAAATAAAGATTGTTAATGACGTAAAAGTTGGACTACTCGCTAATCGGGGCCACCGCCTACGATGGCGGCGATAAATAAAACTTTGTACAACCCGGCTCGCATAGAATCGCCCGCTTGCGGCATCGGCACGCGCGCGACTGCGAACGGTGTGCGAACCCTCTCACCCTCCTCTCAATTCACCAGGTTCTCTCCGTTTATTAACAAGTGTATTCGTCGTGGACGTTGTTCAGCTTCATCGGCATATTATCTCTCCCTCCCTCCACTTATATCGTGAAATATATGTATAGATATATTACACGCAACACGATTCGTGCGGAATGCGTCGTCGTCGTCGTCGTTGGCGGCCCATAAAAATTCTTAGAGGACAGTGTTCATCGTTTCAGCAACGATGACGTTGTCGGCATCCTCGCAGAGTCATGTCGTCGACGTGCTCGTCGTTGTTGTCATCGGGTTCGACGGCTCAGCGCGCCACGAATTGGCCGCCTCGGTGATCGTTGTGATCTGTGCAGTCGCATTAGAAAACATCAGTAATGTTCGTTAGATTAAGGCTTTTGCAGCGGTCGGGTATACAGAACGGCTTTATTAATTGACTATAATATGCGTTCGGTAGAAAATAATTGGAAACGTAAATATGTAAGCGTATGTAAATCTTTTGGGCACAAGGTAACATAAAACTGGAACGATGGTTTTGCATATATATTCGGTTAAAAATTTTGAACGTAAATTAAAAATAAAAATAAAGCCAATTTTATAGGGAATACCATAACAACAGTTACGTTATGTTTTAACACAATATTATCTGCGTATAAAATACGTTTCTTTGCGATACGTATAAATAATCAAAAATACAGAAATAAACAATATATAATAATGCAACAAATATATAGGTAATCGAACTTAGATATAATCTAGAAATAAAGATACAAAGCAAATATAATCAAGCCATGATGAGTAGCCGAAGCAATAATAACTGACCGGTGCCAATAAACAACCAACAGATAAAAAGGGGCTAAAAATGAAAATTGTACACCAATTATGCAGCAGGAAAACAAAAGAAAATTTCTAATACGGTCATTCAGTGGCCTCGATCAGTCAAAATTCATTGCACCAGCTACCCCCAATATGCGTATAAATAAAAAAGAATTCAATTAAATTACCTCTAAAATCGCACTACAACAAATACAAGAAACAGAAATCGGCATCGGCATGGCATATAAGTTAACGAACGATCGTCACCTTATTGTCGCAGCCTATCAACGGCGTCTCGGCCGTCGTATCGTCCGCCGAGCGACTGCTCGTCATGTACTGGTGTGGCGGCGGTATGTAGATCGGCTTGGCCGAGTGTGCGGCCGCGACCTGCGCGTAAATCGTCGGCTCGCCACTGCTCGACGTGGGGGGCATCCGTCGCGGTAACGTCGACATAGGCAGCAGCTGTGGCCGCTGGACACTCGATACAGGCACCGGCTGGTAACAATTGTGCGGCACACGCCGATTGATCCTCAGTGTCAGATCGGCGTATTGCATCTTTGGCTGGCGGGAAATCGTTTCGTACAGTTCGAGCGCTTGCTTCTGAAACCAGACAAATATAATATATCTATGCGAATGCTACGATTCGTTGTCAGATCAGTTTTGTCTGAATGCATACAGTTTGAAACTTTATTGTCATTTTGTTATGTACTGCAATTTGGCAGGTATTCTTTTGTTATTAATTTTTTAAGCATACGTTTAGTTCTTAATTTGAATTTATTGAAATGTACATAAATATATTAATTTAAATTGATAATTAATAATGAAATATAGGCGTTTTCGATGTTTGTTTTTTATTTTATTATACTTATCACGGTTATTGTCGGGAATAGAAAAAGAAAGTGTAGTTCAATAAATCATGTTCATGTATCTCGGTAAAAATTTTTAAATTTTTTATCACAGCCCGTCATCGAGCGATATACACTTTTGATATGTAAAAAATGTATCTTCATATAAGCATTTTACCTACCATATATATATATATATATATATACCCTGCTTTAAAACGTATAATTATAGATGGGCGAGTTCCGCTGATTGACCCAGTTTCGTTTTCGAATTTGTTCGATCTTGATTGATACAAGAGCATCGACTGCTTACGATGAGTTCTGTTCTCTTTTTCTTTTTACATAATTTTGCATTATACGCGCGGAACGAATTGATTACATACTCTTTTCGTGGCAAATTTTCAATTCGACGCTGTTAAATATGGGGAGAG